>JAJFDK010000190.1:0-38030 GCA_028637775.1 Xylariaceae sp. X167
ACATAATTTGGCGAGCCTTTGGCTTGGCACCCAGTGCTCGCCACCACGAATCAGACCCACTTTTATTCACTCCAACAGTAATACCTTCCATTCTCTACCTACGCCCACGCCTACGCCTGACAGAACGGAACACGCTTACCTTAACCTGTCTGGCCTCCCGACTTGGACTCCCGACTGACCTTTATAGCTCGACGGAGACCGACCTCGTACCGTCCCTCTTCCTACCTTACCCACTTTGACGAGGACTGCTGAGCTTTAACGCCTCACCCCATTCGGTCCCATTCGATCCTCTGCTTAAATTTCTACTGCACGAGAGACCGCAAAATCCTTCTTCTCTTCTCCTTCAAATTATTCTCTTTTTTCATTTATATTTTGATAAGCTACCCGTTGTGGTTTCCCCCCCGGCGCGCACAACCCTTCCCTCGGCCAACTTGCCTGGCGCTGACGTCTCTCTCGCCTCACCTCGACTGCTTCGATTCGTCGTGCCGAGACTCCACATCGCCCTCTCCTAACGACTCACGACACAAACCCTCTATTTCTTCCCGCGAACGCCAGGTCTGCTCGCGCAAGCAAATCAATTTACCTATCTCTGTCTAGGCGATCGACATGGCTCAGATCAGAGGCACAGCTGGCTACCAGCTGAACAACCAGACTCCCTTTGGAGTCTCCAAAATGGACGGCGCCGACCCAAGCCCTCTGGATGCCATAAGGGCACAGACTAGCAAAATCGAGGACGTCCTGGAGGCCGTGAGCGGTCCCGTAAAACCGTACGTGAGCTTCCATCTATCTGACAACACCAGCACCGCATCGCGCACCACAGAAAAATGATGGCGCCGGTTCTTCACGTGAAAATGCATCCATTGGCTCGCCTCGGTGACTGACGCGCATTCGCTATGTAGCTATCTCCCTGCCATTGGTCGCTTCCTGATTGTGGTCACATTCCTTGAGGACGCCCTCAGAATCATAACACAATGGACGGATCAATTAATCTACCTGAACTCCTACCGGCACAGTAAGCTCTCTGCCCGTTGACCCGGCTGCTAAAAGACTGCTAGCTTACGCAGGTGCCTTGCTTAGTCCCCAGCGGTTTGACGCACCTCTTCCTCATCGTGAACGTTATTGCCATGCTCTCCTGCTCCACCCTCGTCATCATCCGAAAGCACTCCGACTACGCTGTTGCCGGCTTGGTGGCTGTTGTTGTGACGCAGGCTCTCGGCTATGGCCTCATCTTCGACCTGAACTTCTTCCTCCGAAACCTCTCCGTCATTGGTGGTCTCGTCATGGTTCTCTCTGACTCGTGGGTTCGGAAAACCAAGGCCTTTGCTGGTCTGCCTACCATTGATGAGAAGGACAAGAAGATGTACTTCCAGTTGGCTGGCCGTGTCCTCCTCATCTTCCTGTTCGTTGGCTTCGTCTTCAGCGGCGAGTGGACCATCTGGAGAATTGTCGTCTCTGCTATCGGTTTCATTGCCTGCGTCATGGTCGTTGTCGGATTCAAGGCCAAGTTCAGCGCCACCCTTCTCGTCGTTATCCTGAGCGTCTTCAACTTGTTGGTGAACAACTTCTGGACTGTAAGTGACTCTGCAAGCTCCCTGACAAAACGCAGCTGGACTAACAACTGCCATTCTAGCTTCACGAGCACCACCCCCACAAGGACTTCGCCAAGTACGACTTCTTCCAGATCCTCTCGATTGTCGGCGGTCTTATCCTGCTGGTCAACAGCGGACCTGGCCAGTTCAGTATCGACGAGAAGAAGAAGGTTTACTAAATTGTTTACCCTTGAAAACACGGACGACGACCATAAAGCAGCATCTACGGAGGCGCTTTTGGCTACCGAAACACACGCGTGCGCCTTTGCGACGCGATACTTCTCTTTTAACTACAGGCTTCGACGATTCAAAAATACGGGAGACTCGCATAACATGACGTAAAGGGTGTGGATGCATTTTCCACTTTATGCATTGATTCATTGGAGGTCGGGCTGAATGGATCACGAGTGGGACGCCGCCGCTGCTATACATATTCTTAGCTCTTTGCGGGTTGTTGGGACCAACCATGAAGCTTACGGAAACGGTGTTGTGGGGATGGGTTGAAGATGGTCAGGAGATATGCATTTAGTCAATGTGTATACTGATAATTCGTCAGCCAAAAATCATTGGGACAGAGTGATGCTGCTCGCTTTACGAATTGACAAGTTTTTGTTTGGCTCGGGCGGGTCAAGATTTTTCATTTTTTCACGATCTTGAGATAGATTGTCCACGGGGCAATGCTTCATTACGAGGATCTTGGGATGTTGTAGATGATTCCGTTATGATAGTGCCGGATTGTGCTGGGACAGTTGGATCATGAGGTAGGCTTGCTGTAAGATCACCAGTATTGCTATCGACCCCCTTTTAAACCTCTAGTTACAGGGGGCTTTAACTGGACGTCTCATCCATACTCCGTAGACGATGGCCTTATTCTCACTTGATATTTAAAAGGGCGACTCGGTTCCCGATGAGCATGTGGTGTAGGCATTCATACAGACAACTCACCCCTATTCCCAACCCGCCACACAATCAGCACATTCCCATCTCATCCCCTACGTATAAGTATACTCCTGAATCGTAATATCCGCCACCGTCCACGTCGTGCCGCCATCCGCCGTGACCAAGTCCCCCGAAGCCCCGTTCAGCGCGAGCGTGTCGTGGTAGTTTGGGTTCGGCGCGCTCATGATGATCTTTGTGTCGACGTAGTGGTGCTCCGGAACCGTCCCGCAGTTCGCTTGTTGGCATTCCATTGCGGTGCCCCAGCCTAGGCCGCCGCGGCCGCTGCCTTTTGCTTGTTGTTAGGTTTTTGGATGATTAAGGATGAGGGTGGAATGGGAAAAGGGTGGGATAGGGGAGGACAAGGGAATGGGATAATGGAAAAGGAGACGAACTGGTCGACAACGTAGACACGACATCCCCGTTTACGGAGACGGTTTGATCTGTGTTGCCGGTTGAGGGATTGTATTTGTCTTTTATTTCAACGTTAGTAGGTTGTTGAACTCGGAGAAGAGACGACTTACAGTGGTATGTTACGCGATCCCCTGGGTCTGCGCGGTATGCGGCGCCGTCTTCTTGGTAATCTGTTCTCGTTAGAAGGGGGTAAAGACGGGACTGGGATGAGAAGTGGAAACGGGATGGGAAAAGGGGGACCAGGTGGGAAGAAGGGGAAAGAAACGTACTCTCGAGCGTGCTGGCCGTGACGCACCATTTTACCTCATCGGCGGCCATGTTACAGGGGGATCTGTTCATCATCAGCATTTCTTCTCTCTTCCATCTCCTCCCTTCGTCCTTTTCTCATCTTCTCTCTCCTTTCATCTCTTCTCAAGTAAAGGAAGAATTAACCCATATCCCACAGTCGAAATAGCCAACCCCTGCACCAAATCGCCATCATCCATGCCCATACCAGGCCAGAGACCCAAGTTCCCGTTATGCGGATTGTTGAGAGCCGGGAGGATCAGAGTCGTGGTCGATTCGATTATGTATGTTCCGCTTGCTGTTCCGCCTGTGCTGAAGAAATTGCCGAAGGAGAAGTATTGGCGTGGTTTCAGAGCAGCGGCGGACGCGGCGGTTGCCGCGAGGGGGAGGAGGGGGAGGGTGCGCATTTTGATGGGTTGTGAAGTCACGGAGTTGTCAATGGTGAGGTTGAGGAGGCGGATATGCTACGGACCTCATACTTGTTATATACGAATCCAGTTGCTTCCTTGCCCCTGAGATGCTTGATTTGATAATTGGCATCGTGATTCGGCAATGGTCTCCAGCTTCCACCAATGAGACTTACATACAAAGTCGTGGGCAGCGTCGCAGCAATGGCAAGCCGGCATCACACTTTCACGCCGTATCTAGTAGGCGCATAGATGATTCGTTTGCGAATCGTCTTCCGGTGGACTGACCGACTGAATGAATAATCAACTGCAAGAAAGACTTTCCCTTCACCTACCTCTTAGAGGCTATAGTCCGATATAGGGAGTAGTGAATACGAAACACAGTCGTTTGGAGTGATGAAGATCGAGTCATTGGTGCTTTTATTTCTCCCGTTCAAGCTACTACCGGCTGATATCGGCGCATGCGTATTGTACACACACAATGATTCTTCCGTCACAAACACACCTCGGACTCGCAATCGCGGGATCTCCCGCAACCTCCCGTACCTCCACGCAAACATCTCCACCGTTATCCTCTCTACAACGCTTTCTGCGGATCATGTCCCCAATTCTTCAGACTCCGCGCACTCCTGCTGTTCGGGTTCAGTTTCGCAGTAGCCTATTCATTCATTATTATCAGTTATCTTGTGGAGAAGAGATCGTAAATCGGGTGTGAGATGGGAGGAAAATATGTATGGGAATAGAAAACGAACCTCCTGCGCAAGATGTCGCTTGCAGTACGACACGACGCGACGCATGTGCGCGATATCGTCCTCGTCGTATTTCGCCGGGTCTTTCTTCGGGTTCTTGTTTAGGATTTCGATGATTTTGCGGCCGCTGTAGACATTAACCATTAGTATTTCTCGTTAAAGAAGTCATGGCATTCTTGTATGTAAATACCTCTCATGCCCAACAGTCTCCGTCGACCCAGCAGATCGATGCCAGCCAGCCGATATCGAGTCCTCTTCTTTCAGCCAGACCTCGAGATCCTTGGCGGTCATGTTGACGAGTTCATTGAACTCCCTATTTACCATTAGCGCATACCACTTCAACATCGAGGAGTTGTCGCACTGGATGATGGTCTCTGGACTCTTCACCATTCTTGCCGACGTAAATCTGAAGAAGCGTATTTTCGATGCGAACATTGTTGTCAGTAAGAAAAAAGAGAATAGTAAGCGAACGATGCTATTTAACTGCTGGGAGTTGGCAGTTTGTGGTGATGATGCAAGACCGTCGAAGACGTCATGATGCGAGACTGCATGCGATGGCTGAAAGACACGTAATCTCCCCTTGTTGCTATAGTCGGTTCAAAGATTCAGCTGTCTCATTACGGTCTTAGAAATAATTATGGCTTGTTTTTGTTTTTAATAAATTGAGGCGTGAGGCTCTCAGCTGCCTGGTCCCTCGTGCGACGCCCCTTTCTTGGGATATCCACAGTTGATGTCCAGCTCGTACACGATTGCGCCGACGGGATGGACTTCTCGAGATCGGTGGGTAACAAAAACGGCATCTACGTTCTAGTTTGTCACGGCCAGTGACAGAATTTTAGAGAATAAAGACGATGATTTCGTGGAAATTGATGGAATAGTGACAACTACTCCGGTATGGTTGACAAGGTACACCGAAAGGACATCGTCGCAGGTGCATAGCCATCATCTCGAAACGCACAACGACATTGTATGAAAAGAATAGACTATGTAATGGCTTCGCTCTCTTTGTCCAAGTAAACACTGCTCTCCCAATTGTCTCGCGAGGTTTATAAGAATCCAGCATGGGTTGAGTTCTACACTGCTCAGATCCATCTCATCCATCACCTTCAACTTCAACTACTCAATCCCAACACCATTTCATCTCAATTGCAAAGTATAGCCAAGTGCATGACCGACAAAATGTCAGGACTAACAAGCCCCCGACTCCGAACAGTCGCCGAGACCATCGTCAACGTCAAAGGCACCTCAGGCTGCACCATCGAGTGCAAGTTCAGCATGGACAAGGGCCAACCAAACTTCGCCAACAAGGCAATCCACGTCCGCAGTTGTCAGTGCCGCCTGAATCCAGACGAGGAGCAGGACCTTGCTAACGAGCAGATGCTCTGCACGCACGTCTTCATGATCTGGCGATTGCATCTCTGCGGACTCACGCAGATGCTGTATACCCTCGCCTATTCCAAGCTCGGCATGCCCGTTAAGAGGAAAGGATTCGAGCTTGAATGGGACGAGGAGGAGAAGGTCTGGAAGAAGAGGACCAAGGAGGAGAATGTCTGGAAGAAAAGAACCAAGGATGAGAATGGGAAGAATGAGAGGTAAGTATTCACATGTGAGTGATTGCTGACACCTGTCGAAGCACTCGTCAGTGCAGTTTAGAAGTGTAGAGATAGATTGAATAAATTGTGAGTTGCGAGTTTTGACATCGATTTTCACATGTCAATCGTGAAAAGTGTTGAATGCATTGACGGTAGTCACCATCAACTCGAGGAAGGTGCTACCCACACACTTTTCTGGTCGTCCTGACGAGAAATCAGCAGAAGTAAACAAATCCAATCCAAAGTAAACGACAACATCATACCGAATTCGTAACCACGTACTTACCCGTGTGATTCGTAACACCATTGACCAAAAAAGATCCTAGGCCGCGCGGTCTGTATATCTTACCTCCTAGTACAGACTTCACTCTATCTCTTCCTACTCATCATCATCGTCAATCATGCGTTTGGTTACCCCCCTCGTGGGCGTCGCCGCTTTGGCGACGCTCTCTGTCGCCTCTGCGCTCTCGTATACCTTTCCGCTGAAGCCCCTTGGTCAGACCGAGCGACGAAGTTCTATTCAGCCTTATTCGCCATCCGAGGAAGACGGTACCCTCGTTACACCTCTGACTGACTGGGTTGGTGGTTCGGATTACCAGGTGAGCGCTTCGGTCGCCCTATTCGGATGTTCTCGCTAACCTCGACAATAGTGGTACAGCAACATCTCCATCGGAACGCCTCCCCAGAACCTGTACGTGGAGGTCCTCCCGATTAGTCAAACAAACTGATCAACTGACAAGCATCACCATGTTAGCACCGTTCTCTGGAACACCGGCTTCGGTGACATCGTCATCCCGCGCAACAACTGCACCACCTGCGGCGCATCAAAAACTTTTAACCCAGCCGGCTCATCCACATTTGCCGAGGCCCTCTATGGCGACACCTACCTCTCATTCCTCCGAGGCGAGAACTCGACGCCCCTCGCGTCGCCCGAGCTGGCGCACTGCAACCTGGCCTACGACAACGTAGCCATTGGTAGCCTCACACATCCCACCCAAGCCATGCTCCTCTGCGACGACTACACCCCGTCCCTCGCCTCAATGCCCATCGACGGCATGATCGGTCTCGCGCCCTACGACAGCGCCGGAACCAACGACCGCTCCTTCTTCTGGAACCTCTGGAAGACGCACCAACTCAACTACCCCATCTTCTCCCTCTACCTACCCACGGGCCGAGAGACCGGCGCACAGATCACGCTTGGTGATATCGACACAACGAAGTACTCCGGCCCCATCATCAATATCAGTCTGGATCCCGTCCACTACAGCAAATGGGGTACTTGGGTCCACCATTTCAACGCGATTCATGTCAACGGCACACAGCTCCCGATCGTCGCCCCGGGTAAGACACGGAAAGACCCCTTTCCCGGCGCAGCCGCACTCCTCGATACCAGCGCTGCATTCATCCAAGTCCCCGATTACTCAACAGCGCGCGATATCTACGCCTCCGTGTCAAGCACCATCAAGCCCATCGATCCCTCCGGCGCATGGGGCGGATCCTGCGACGAAGTCGATCGCGCGGCGCGGGATTTCGTGATCTCGTTGAGCGGCAATGATGTCTTCATGAACGTCACGGTGCCGCAGTCGGCATTCAATCTCGGCGAGTATCCCGGTCAACCGGGTACTTGCCAGGCCGTGTTTGTGCACAACGCGATGAATGATGGGTTTGGTCCCTATTGGGTCCTGGGATCGCCGCTGTTGAAGCAGTATTATACTGTTTGGGACGGGCTGGGTTTGCAGGTTGGCTGGGCAGAGCTGGCTTGATTTGCATTGACTTGCTTGTTAAGCGATATGGGGATTGACAAATGGGGTTGAGAACTTGGATCTTGCTTCTGATGGCATGTTGTATGCCATGTTGTCTCTCAATGGCGGTTTTTGGAATGAGACCACTTCAACGTCTTTCTAGATATGCAGTTTTCTCATGGGAAATAAGGCGTTTGTGTTCATTCTTTTGGTCTCCCAAGTGGTTTCTACGCAGTGTCTTCTGGCTTAAATATTGAAATGACTCATGCTTTAACTGGTGTTGTCATATACAGGAGTTTGCATGTGCAATACGAAGCATTCGTGACAGAGAGTGAATAGAAGAAGTTGTTGAGATAATTGTGAGAATTCGGAGTTGAGAACGACCGACAAATAGGCAAGCGTTGCATCTGTTTGCACCTGCATCAAGGTGAGTGCTGCATTTACGGCAGCTGCTATCAGCTGCTAGTCGCTTCCCGCGCAGTGAGGTCTGACATCACAAGTCTGTGGGCGCATCGACTTCACCATTTGTATTTATTTATACACCCTCCATAGTATTCTCTCCACGACAGTTCAGCTTTCGAAAATATCACTTACATAGAAAATAGAATGCTACCAGCAACGTGATCCTCGACTGAATCCCGAAATGTTCGAGCAACTTCTCGCAGCGTCCCGCGGCATGACCCCGAATGTCGCGGGCTCGCTACCAGGTCTTACTGAAGCTGTGGTCCAGGGTGAGTGAGCTAGCGCCGATGAGAACGAAGACCTGGCTTTGCTAATGAGACTCACAGCTATTCCGGATACAGTGACTCTATGGGATCTCCAACGACTACTTTTGGAACCATGGGTCAGTTCACAAGCACGAGGGGCACGATATGAGATCCATGGCTGAGTCTTTCACAGGACACTACGACTGTCTTCACGGCTGTATACGCAGTCTTGACACGCCGTGTTTGCGAGGCAGAGTTCAGCGACAGAGAAAAGGTCGAAATCCGAGACCTCACCACTCGCATTGGCGTGATGATGGAGCCCATCTGCTCCATCGCAGACTTCGACGAAGGTGCGTGCCCGTCACAATACCCATGAACACACTCAGTGACTCACTAACACGCCCCCCAAAGACGATCCCACAAACTACGCCTCCCTATCACTCAACGGCCTCTTAGCCCTGCACATCCTCACCCTCCTCAAAGCCCCAAGATTCCCACCCAGAACCCTCATCTCCATCACCGCATTCACAAACCCAAACGACCCCTGGTCCTCCCCCGTAAGCGCTAGTCTCGCCCACGCCCTCCTCACAACCTACTTCCAAACCCACGCCTCCCCTCGCTCCCCCCAACAAGCTCTCCTCTGCTTCCCGCGGCACGTGCCTCCCAATTACAATGAACAGATCCCCAAGACGGAGAAAACCCGCTTCATCAGGCAGGATATCTTAACGGGTTTCCTGCGTCCCATCTTCGCCAAGGCTCGGGCCAAGAACGTCACAGAATCCGGTCGTCCGGCTGCGTTCCCCGAACCGACGCCCCGGTATGCGCCGGGCGAGGAGGTAGCCACCGTAGAGGAGTTGGCGGCTCTAAAGCCGTGGAAGTATACGCTGCGGTATGCTGTGACTGTGTTCCAGTGGGCGGTGGAGAATGCGGATGTGAGTTCGTCCCTTTTTCCCCTTGTCTTCGAGCATCTTGCGCTTCAAACCGTTGCGAACAAAAATCAAGGACAATCTTTTTCACGAAGACTAAATAAATTCCAGACCTCCCTTCTCCAACATGACTGGCCCTTCTACACCCCCATTCTCCTCACACTCCTCGACGAGCCAGAACCCGTCACCCTAAAACTCACCTCCCTCTCCATCTTCCGCGCCTTCTGGGCCCGCTGTCCCGAGGATCTGCTTGTCAAAACCGGTCTCGTGGAGGTCTTTGAGCAAGCCATATTCCCGACTGTTTTAAGCTTACCGAATTTAACGCCCGAGACGGACTCGCTTGCGCTGCTGGGAGCTGCGTATCCGGCTTTATTCGATATGGCTGGTATCCAGACCGTAGACGTCAATGATGATCGTAGTGAAGCAGAGTCGACGGAAAGCAGTGGCTTCACAGATGCGCAGAGGAAATTGATCGATAAGATTTTCCGCGAGGGTATCATGGTCGGCTATCATCACGCGAAAGAACACATCCGTCTCGTCGATTTCTTCTGCGTGACGTTGCGCCAATTTTTATGTGGCGTGGGTATATTGTCTGTGAAATATCTCAAGGTGCGTACACTTAACTCCTTTCATCTGTCTAGACAAAGGGTCGTCTTCTGTATATCATACACGCCTATCTCTCTCATAACTCCCGCTTAGCTTTCCCAGCAAAAGGGGTAAATACAGTGATTGCTTACATGCCACAGGACCTCATCCCCATGCTCACCGAGACCCTAACCGATCCCTTCGGCACTAAATACCCACCTGCGCTGCTCTCCGCCATACAGCTCCTGCAGGCAGTTCTGCAAACATGCTGGCCGCGCATCCCGCACCACAAAAACGAAATCATCAAGATCGCCATGATCGCCTGGCTCAACATCGAAGAGGAAGATGACTTCCCATTGAACATTGGTGATCCGACGGCGGAAGAGCTGAAAGCGCGACTCATACGAACCATGGAGACGCTGGCCGCCATCATGACAGCCGATGCCGTAGACCTGACCTCAGAAATCAGCCTCCTCGTCTCGAAGAATCAACAACTCCGTCCCCTCTTCGCCGTATTCGAAATAAAGTGAAAGCGCGTCCGAACCAACCAACCACGACAGGGTACAAAACGCCCAGGGGAACGACAACCTCACGGAAAGCAATAGCCCAAGAACGTCGCCTTATTATTAGTCGACTCCCCAGCAACGAACGATACCTAATCGAGCGGCTGCTGCTTGAAGAGGGACTTGCCCCGGAGCCATTTCTTATACGCCTTGTACCGTTTCTTGGGCAGGTCCTCCTCCGTGACCGTCAGCGGATTGCCGTTGACGCGGAGCAACTCGCAGTACGCCGCGATGTCCTCCTCCGTGCCGTTTGGATCGAGCCCCTCGGTCTGCCAGACGCCGTTCAGGTACTCCTGGTACTGAGATGAGTCGATATCCGTGGGGGCTTCGTTGGATACGACAAGGGGGAGACTTTGCGGGTGGCTGATGTAGCGTGCGTAGTCTTCCTCTTCGTGCGCGCTGACGGATGGGTTCAGGGATTCGTGGACAACCTTGGTAAAGGTCCATTGAGTAGCATTCGACTTTTCTTGCGCCGTCTGCTTCGTCTTGTATCCGTCGATGGGCGTCTCGAGTGTTTCTTTCATGATGCTGTGGGGAACAGTGGGTGTCCTGTCCGCAGGGAGCGGCTGTAACCAGCGTTGTATAGAGATATTCACAGTCGGCTTTTCCGTCGTCACTGTCTCCGTAGTGTATGATGAGTTGTCGTTATCTGAAGACTTGATAGAGTCGTGAGGATCAATAATCGTGACGCCCTTCTTCACCGGCGGCTTCTTCTTCTCCTGCACTTCCTGATCTCCCTCTACACGGACCCGAAAGGGGCTCAGGTCATATCTCCCTTCTTGCGTTGATCGTATAGGTATGTACTTGATTGTGGATTTCATCTTGTACGAAAACATCTTAGGGAACGACGAGATGGTAGCCGGACGATAGTACTCAAGCCAGTAGTCGTCGAAGAAGGAGACCGGCTTGGTCCGGAGATCCTCTCTTAGCGGTACGGAAGGGGGTAATGTAATCTTCTCGAGGAAGGCGGGATTGTACCAGTTAATATAATCCGTATATTTGGTCTCGGACCAAGACCGAGGATCCTCGTGATGCAAGTAGTAGTCTGTGGGAAGATCCCATAACATAGGTTGTCCCTGTGTGAAGATGAAGTTGCCGAGGAAAAGGTTATACGCCTCTTGTCGTTGGCTGTCGAGGAAAGAATTGTTGTAGTACCGCTTGAAGCTCTCTATCATGTCGCGAGAATGACTTGTCCACTGGTTGATCTTGCGATATGTCTCCATCGTGTTCACGAGTTGAGAGCCACCGTACTGTATCGCAATGGTATCGCCGTGATCGTGGTACATGTGAGTGAAGAGATTGACTGCATCAGTGTCGTATTCAATCGAGGTATCCTCGAGAATTCCGAGGGCATGCAACTGATGTCCAAGAGCTCGCTTCCCAATCACGAACTGTGCCGCATTAGTGCGGTCAAGGCAGTCGATACAATTTGTCCTAGCTACTCCATTTTGGACCCTACCAGGCGTGATCTCGCCGTCGCCATTGTGGAAAAATCCGGTTTTCAAAACGACGGATTCGGCTATTGCTTCAAGCGTGCCGATGACATCTTGGTCTCGACTCTTAGAGGCCCTGCTCATATCCCAGGCTTTGTGTATTATCTTGTGTTCCTCAGGAAGGAACTGATTAAGATAATTGATAGCATCTGTGTATTCGTCGAGTAACAGGGATTCGCGAGGCGTCCTCTCCCGAGATTTAACGAGGTCCAAGACGTAGATGGGGGAACCGTATCGCTCAAACAGATTATTGAAATGCATGGCTGCAGCCGTATAGAACGGGTCCACGAGGTTGAGTGCAATCGGTGGTTTGGGCGTAACTCCGGGATTGTCCTGCGTCCAGTAGAGCGGGATGCTGCCTCGGTGCTGCACATACGAAGTGAAATGCGGGTTGGCGAAGAGTTTGGGCCCGGAGGAGTGGAACGACGTGGTCAAGGATTCCACGACTATCTGCTCAGTCTCAACGTCATTCGCAACATATCCTAAATCATTGGCACCGCGCTTCAAGAAGCGAGCACCGGCGAAGAACCGGGAGCGGCGTGCGATAATAGCGACATGCGCCGTTTTCCCGTACACAGATATGGCAGCCTGGTCTATGTATCCGTGGATAATCGGACGGCACCAGTCATACAGGTTGGAAAGAGAGGGTAAAGCGGGCTGCAGAAGGTGAGAATTCCACACGAACATCTCGTTATAATCATGATACGGAGCACCAGGCAACCCACCAGCCAAGGCCACACGCTCTCGGCTAATATTATACTGCAGCGTCCTCGTGATATCATAGGAATAGCTGTAGTAAAACGACTTTGTCAGATCTAGTTGATTCAGTATACCGAGATACCGAGTCTCCTCAGCGGCTTTTCCCGGCTCGCCCTTGTATTTAGCTGGAGCGAGGGGGATTAGTTCGGTACCATCGATCTGATAAACATAGTGGCCTCCTATCATGGCCACCGCACTCTTCTTGGTGATCAACAGCATATAATACGGCCCGGTAAACTTGATGAAGCCGATGAGACCCCATGCTGTGCACCGTTGCTTGATTCCACCGGTGCCCTTATTTCCATGGTCGATGGTATCAAGAAGTGAGTTCATTTCCTTCCGGCCATAGATGGTCTTGTCTTCGGCGATATTCAGCTCCGGCTCTGGGGCATTACGCTCGATCTTCAAGATACGAAAGCGCTTCTCGGTCACGTCGCCACCCACAAGATAGTAACGGTTGGCCGTCTCATATAACGTAAACTTGTGCATCTTGTAGATCAGAGGCACGGGTGTCCGCTCATCCTCGTCATCAGGCGGAGGTATCTCCCGCTGGGAGGTCACCGGGCTGGTAGTGCGCACGAAAGGTCGCGCCACCGAAGGGTCTTCGTCATTATCATATTCGGCTGCACTCTTGGACGTCTTGAGGTCCTCTTGCAAGAGCGTCTCGCTACTAGCATTGTTCTGGAGGAGGGGAAAAGAGGGGCCATCGTTGGCCCGATCGACGCCCAGAGTCTGCGCTTGTGCTTGTGGCTGTACCACGTTGGCAGACGTGTCATCGGACTCCATGCTCACCGTAATGCTCGACGAAAATGAACTCGACACCGGCGACGGTTGAGGTTGGGGCTGGCCGTTGGCCTTGGCGCCATTGGGCTCGGTTACGTCTGCCATGTCTGCCACCGTCGTCGCGCCCTTTCTGCCTGTACCCGACAGAGCCGGAGAAGAAGTGAATGTATAGAGTACCTCTACCTATATTTACAATAAGGAGCGACAAGGTGTTTATTATCACGTCAGCCTCGGCATGAAACGACGTTCTCTTGAGATGTTAGTTGCATTGTGAAAGGTGTTGTTGTTTCTGGGGAACAATTTCCAGCTGCCTCTGCCTTTAAAGATGTCATCGTGCACAGGTACCCACTTCTAATAGTGGGGCCGGTTCCGTAAGGTTTGCCACGGCCCGACGCCGAAAGGACCCAACCGGCCTAACTGACCAAGCCCTACCCGGGAACAAAGCCCCTTTTCTGGTAACTGTTCTTTTCTTGGAGTACACCTGGGTCGATCTCGGAGGATCTCGTCCAACTCCATATGTATGCACGTAGTAAGATCCTTAAATTCTGTTTTACTTCTTTATCATTGACTCAGCTGGCCTCTTAATGTCTCAAGAACCGGGTCTCATTGCTGATGAAGTAAGTCTACTTCTATCTGGTATGACTTGCCATTAGTGGATTGAACTGTGAATGACCCTACGTTCAACGGAATAGAGGTAGTCATATTACATGAGCTGGCTCCTCATGATTTTTGCATGAACGAGGGTTCCAAATCCTTTAACGCAATCAATAGGTCCTGATAATAGTAACCTAGATTGGGTCGGATGCCAAAAAGGGGGTGAGTGTCCGGTGCGCTTCAACGCAGGTCCAGAATCTCAGCATACTACTGCCAACACAGTATGGAAAATCAGGACAGGTAGAATACATCCTATATCGTCATGAGCTGTCCAAATGGACCTGCACGGAATTGAGAATGCGTTTGGCTCCCCCGGCAGCCTCGTCCTTGGTTGCGATTTGCGCAGTCGGCTTTGGCGCAACTCTGCAGCAGCAGCAGCAGCATCGAGCGAACCAAAAGGCATGTTAGAGCAACCACTTAAGACCTTGCGTTGGATCAAAGCATAATGGGGGCCATCTTGTCATTGAGGGTCCGAACCTGGAAAGACGAGTCTTCGTTCTCTATCTGGTGCCCGAGATCCAGTTTTAGCGAATATCCTAGAACAATCTCGCAAAACCATATGGGCAAAACACTGATCATGAGTGTAGTCTAAACCATACTGAAGGCGGCAATGCTCCAATTACAGAGCAAAAACGGCGTGTTCTAAGGGGTCCCGTTGCGCCTCCCATGCAAGCCAGTCTGATCGCGTTGTCCTGCGCGTTGTTAGCATAACCAAACTCGAACGAACGGATGTACGGAGAAGATAGGCCATACGGTAAAAGCCCCATCCCGTTAACCTTCCATATGCCCACGCCTAGCGCAACCAGCTGCATGACTATATATGCCAGTTTAACCTGTAGTATCTTTGCCTTGTTGGTGTCCGATTCGAATCGCTCGAACGCCTGATTTGTTCCCACCAGTCCCATGATGGGGTTCTTGAAAGCCATGTAGACCATCATGATGCTGAAGATCTGCAAAGAATTTCCAGACATGTACATCATGAAGAAAGTCATGGGCAAACTCTTGATGGGAGCCAGCGCCACTTCCCAGGCCTTCTTTAGTTTTAACGTGTCCATCTCCTGCGGCGTCGGTTGCTGTCGCGGCTGGACTTTTGACTCTTTAGATTGTTTCTAGAACCGTATAAGCAGGTCATGAAGACGCATTGTATCGACGGACTGTATATCGCACCTTAGATACAGCGCCGGATTGAGAGGAGAACCCGGGAGGATCGAGGATGCTCCCGCTCTTGGGCTTGCATGCCGGCGGGGAGTTGAGGTCGGCGACCCATTGCGGGACGGCTAGCACGTTGGATGGCATGGTAGTATTAGGTTGTGTGAGGAGGCAGAAGGTGGGCTAAGCTGTTGATATTTCAAACGTACGCTATCGCTTTGCGCTGCTCTGCTCTGCTCTGCTATGAATGATGAGAGACGCGGGTTAACAGATGTGAGCGATGATGATGACTGGCGACAAAGTTAGCGTGTGGGCTAGCGCACTGTCGCTAAACCGTAGATAGACTAAGGCGCATACGTAAATAGGTACCGTACAACGTGACCCACCGATCCACGGCGCACTGTACCTACGGGTACTTGTTCCAGCGTAGCGCGTGCAGGTACGAGAGTTCAAACCTTCACGGCTGCGTAATGGGCGTCTTGGGGTCTCTCGGTAGCGTAACGGTGAGCGTTCTTAGCGGTTGGGCCTCGCCAAAGTCACCTGTACCTTAGGTAGGTCGGTACCCCCAGCTGTGGACCTACAGCAGGCATTGCCGGGGTCCCCCTACTGCGTCCTACGCTAGTCCGGAATACATTATGTACATCTGGAAATTGGCACAAAACTCCATGAACATGCCGACATACCTCTTACATACCACCTCTTCCATACAGCTCCTCCGACCTTGACGACTTACCTTCTCTCAGCTTCGTACATTCTCTAATTAATTATATTTTCTGCCAGCTTAATATCCAATCGACTCGACTCGACTCCCTCTAATCCCGCTCTCTCTCACATTCGCTCACCGTCGCCCAATCGGCTAGCTCTCCCACGACACACCACGCGATCGAGATCACCACCGTTACCATCTACAATCTGCTTCGAGCGCTTCGATTTGACGGAGCAGGCTACTCCTTTACGTTGCGTTGAGCAGGACCCCGAGGCGTTATCTGCATGTGACAGTGCTCGACAACCCCCTCAGTCGTCACATCCCGTTATCATCCGCCATCCCTTGTTATTGGGCCGCACACCACCTCCCGCGCGCATGCGATTCATTCATCAGCATCGCTAACAGTCGACGCCGGATCTACCGTTACAGAACTTGCGCTTTGCGTTGTCCTCCCTCTTTCGTCAAAATGTCGTCGAGTGCCCAAGCTGGGGACTCCAAGCTCTTTGCTCGTGTAAGCTCGAACCGCCTCCTTCGCATTTCCTTGTCTACGCTTTTTCTTTACAATGCCTATTTATACCTTGTCCATCGCCCTCCTTGTTCTCCCGGTTCTTGCATTGCGCCCGCGCAATTCCCCTCCCCCTTTCCCTCTTGTCTCATATTCGTATATCCTTCACCCAGCCCATCACTCAACCTACCAATAAGCCCGCCCGTCAACAGCGCGTTGCGTTACATTGGACCTTTCCAAGGAACGCTGTGAGCTTCCTCTATGCGGGAGAATACTCAAGTTGTTGGAATCATATCTGGTTCAGGTTGTCTTTGACTATTCTTAGTCCAGAGACCAAGACATCGAACAGCTCCGACCTTGACCTGGTTGAATTGGCATACATGAACATGAAATATTTCTTGGACATTGCCCATCATGGCCATGTTCCTTGCATATATGGCACCGGATATTAGCTCACAACGATTGAATTTGCAGGGTAAGGTCAACGAGCTCAGAGAGGAGTTGAACAGCGGCAGCAGGAAGGACAAGAACTTCACTCAGAAGAAGATTGCTCTGAAGAAGATTGTCGCCAACATGACCATGAGCAACAACGAAATGGTCACGTTGTTTCCCGACATCATTAAGTGTATGCAAATCCAGAACCTGGAAATCAAGAAGATGTAAGACCCGCCTAAGAAATGCACAGAGAGACATTGGCAGCTTGCTAACAACGAAAAACAGGTGCTTCTTGTTCTTGGTAAACTATGCCAGAATGCGACCCGAGATCGCTTTGAAAGCGATTCGCGTTCTTGAACAAGTATGTCTTCTCCTGTCACCTTCTCCCTCAGGTAGCGGGGTGAAAAGGGGTAACTGACTGTCTGCAGGATATGGATGACCCCAACCCTTTAGTTAGAGCGTTGGCTCTCCGAACCATGTCTTACATCCACGTTCGGGAGTTCGTGGAGGCAACAGTCCCGATTGTGAGACGTCTTCTTAGGGACGCGGATCCCTATGTTCGCAAGACAGCTGTGTTTTGCGTCGCGAAGCTCTATGACCATGACAAAGTGATGGTCGAGCAGTCTGATCTCATTGAGAAGTTGAATCTTCTCCTGAGAGATGATAATCCTACTGTTGTCGCCAGCGCCTTGGCGAGTCTGATGGATATTTGGGAGCGCAGTGAGACTATTAAGCTCACCTTAGACTACAGCAATGCGTCCAAGATGGTAGCAATCTTGTCGGATTGTTCGGAGTGCGTAACCATTTGACCCCTGATTTGTGATCAGAAAGCGTTGAAGCTAACATTCTATAGGTGGGGCCAAACGTACATTCTCGAGGCCCTGATGTCTTACGTGCCCCAAGAGCCAGCAGAGGCCACCATTCTCGCTGAGCGCATCGCGCCGCGCCTTTCACACTCCAATTCGGCTGTGGTCCTGACATGCATTCGAGTCATCTTGTACCTGATGAACTACATCGCCGATGAGAAGCAAATCTCGGCCCTGTGCCGAAAGCTGTCACCGCCCCTTGTGACTCTCCTTGCGAAGGGGCCCGAGGTTCAGTATCTCGCGTTGCGCAATGCTTTGCTCATTCTTCAACGGCGTCCGGATGTCCTCCGGAACGACATCCGTGTCTTCTTCTGCAAATACAACGACCCCATCTACGTCAAGGTGACAAAGCTTGAGCTCATCTTCATGTTAGCAAACGTGAAGAACATCGAGGAAGTCCTGACGGAACTCCGGGAGTACGCAACGGAAGTCGATGTGCACTTCGTCCGAAAGGCCGTGCGGGCTATTGGAAAGCTGGCCATCAAGATTGAACCTGCTGCTAGACGTTGCATCAATCTTTTGCTGGAGCTTGTCTCGACCAAGGTCCCCTATATCGTCCAGGAAGCGACCGTCGTCATCCGCAACATCTTCCGGAAGTACCCCAACCAGTATGAGTCCATCATCGGTGTGCTTTGCGAGCACTTGGACTCCCTCGACGAACCGGAAGCTAAGGCGGCAATGGTATGGGTCATCGGACAGTACGCAGACCGAATCGAGAACAGCGATGCCCTCCTCGAGGACTTCCTGTACTCCTTCGCCGAAGAACCCATCGACGTACAACTCGCCCTCCTGACTGCCACCGTCAAACTCTTCATCCAACGCCCAACGAAGGGTCAAAGCCTCGTACCCCGCGTCCTCAAATGGGCTACAGAAGAAACTGACAACCCGGACCTGCGCGACCGCGCCTACATGTACTGGCGCCTTCTCAGCACAGATGTGAACCTCGCCAAGCAAATCGTCATGTCCGAGAAACCCCCTATTACCGCCGAGTCCGAGAAACTCGACCCCCAGACCCTCGAGGAGATGTGTCTCAACGTCGGCACGCTGGCCACCATCTACCTCAAGCCCGTGCAGACCGTCTTCCGCAGCGCGCGACCCCGCCGCCTGATCGACTCGCCCGCCCTGCAGAAGCACACCCTCCCCACATCTCAAAATCTCCCCATCTTTGAAACTAACAAGTCCCTCTCCATGCTCGGCATGGGCGGCCAACCCGCCGTCGTCCGCCCCGGCATGAACGCCATGCAGCCTACTAACACCGGCTATCCAGTCAACCCAGCCTACGCCCAGCAACAACTCCAGGCGCAACAGCCTTCATCATCCGCAGGCAACATGGCGGGTGCCGTCAGTGATGCAGACGCCTACTTCGCCGGCGTAGGCAGCCAGAACATGGCAGCGATGACTATCCACGACGATGTCTTCGGTGGCGGTGCCGGTTACGTCGTGAACCAGTACGCACCCCAGCAGGTTCTTCAACCCGCCCAGGACGCCGGCAGTAGTGGGGATCTATTGATGCTGTAAATCAATCATGCCTATGGTGCCATGGCATGCACTTACATAGTACATACCACCTGGGTATATAGGCATATGCCTAACCTACTCTGGGTCCCTGTTTGCTCTCACTTGCTGGAATGTACTTAGAGCCCTTTAATCAAATCACTCGAGCTGTGAGATCAATGAGAAAATAATTGCCTAAAACCCTTGATAATGTTAGTTGGTCGGCTTTCCTTGACTTGAACGGGAGCATCTCACACCAAAGACCAGAGTAATCTCCCCGTGGTGCTCTCTCGCTCTACATCATCAGATCACTGCCAGAACATGTTTCGAGTTTTAATTGAAAGATATTCCATTACGCACCTTCAATGGTGTGATTTGTCTCTACCATACGTCTTCCCACCCAGTATTACCTTGCACAAGCAACTGGCGTTATGTGTAAACTCTCTAGAGAACCTCTCAACAGAAACTAATATGTAGCAACGTGTTGCGCTGCGCATCGTACATTGCATTCTTCCAAAATTCATCTTTCATTTGACCGCCACATCTTCCATAATGATGCCACAAAAAACGCACCCGGTAACTGGAGCCATCAGTAGCAATTGACGAATTTCTCGGGAGACCTGGTAGTGAACCTGCGACTGGTTGCAAAATTGAAGCCTGGGATGTTGATCCCCCTTGTCCGAGCCATCGTCTTAGAAAAGCACACTGCTGACAAGCAATGCGAGCGTAACGATGCCACAAATAAAAGCTATGTTGAACTTTGCAGTGGTAACAGCAGTATTCACATCTGCGACCGGAGTGACTGTGGAACTAGCCGTAGCGGATGTCTCGAACGACCAGCTAGTCTGTTGAGACAAGACGTTGCCTCCTGCGGCCACCGTAGCTGCAGTTGTAGCCATACTCAGGGTAGTAGATGATGAAACAACGTTGGTGTATAGCTCGGTGGTGCAAGTTGAAGTGACCTGCGAAACAGCTGCACTTGAGTCGGATTGTAAGGTTTTCAAGACTGTGATGGTGCTGGTTCCGGACACTGTCACCCACTCTGAAGCTGTCACGCTACTTCCGCTCTCTGTTGGCCAATCTGGGGTTGAAGTAGCGCTTCCGGTCACCGTTGCCCAACCCGGGACATTGGGGGTTGTTTCCCAACCTGGGATCAGAGAAGGTGTTGGGCTATTTGGACTGATCGACCAACTGGGAGAGCTGAGGCTGGTAGTACTTTCGGTGGATGTTGGGCCCGAGACTGGCTCTTGACTGTTTGGAATAGTAACGACAACGGTGCTAGTTGAACCGATGGTAGCGGAAATAGCTGATGGACTTCCTGCAGCCGGGACCGTAATAGTTGTGGTAGATTCTTGTGAACTTGACGCGGGTAGTGGGCTCCATGAGGCAGTGCTTGAAGCACACGATGTTGAAGCATCGTTACTAGCCCATACGGTAACAAACGTGGTCTGTACAGACTGGCTGGACGCTGGTAAAGGTTCCCAAGTACCACTTTCCGAAGGGCTTGAACTGGAAGATGTCGACTGTGGGCTGTTGGACGCAGGTGGAAGTTCAATAGTAATTGTTTCGACGATAGTTCCCGATATGGGCACCACCGTGACAAGGATGGATGGAGTAGGGGTAACAGAACTAAGGGTCTGCTGTCCCGTAGGGTTGGGAGCTTGCTGCCCGGCGGAATTAGCAGCAGAACTGGTAGATTGCGAACCTAGAGTGCTCGAAGTTTTTCCATCCGTTGA
Organism: Xylariaceae sp. X167; assembly: GCA_028637775.1. Classification (NCBI taxonomy): domain Eukaryota; kingdom Fungi; phylum Ascomycota; class Sordariomycetes; order Xylariales; family Xylariaceae; species Xylariaceae sp. X167. The sequence goes on from JAJFDK010000190.1 coordinate 21,076, forward strand.
GCTGGGAGTTTGTTGTCCATAAGCTCCGGTAGGCAGACCGGGCTCACCACTGTTACCAGGCCCATTGATGGGCCCACTACCAGCGCCACTTCCAGAGCCAGTGCCAGTGCTATAGACACCGCTTGGATCAGGTGTTGCGGTAGTAGTGACCCCACTGAGGACGGTGATCGTGGTGGCCGAGCTCTGAGATGAGACTACAGTTGACAGGGCGCCAGGGACAGTCTCAATGACGATAGTGGCTTCAATTGGTTCATCAGTGACATCCAAGACGGGGCCATCTCTTCCTTTCTCAATCTCCAGCTCGTCAGACGGGGAGCCAGTTGGATGGCTGGCTAGAGCAAAGGCTGTATCCCCGTGGGTGGTGGTCGATACCGCATAGGGGTTATGATGAATGTCAGGCGGGCTGGGGCTGATATCAGGCTCAACGGCCAAGACAGAAAGGCACAAGGCCAAGAGTGCCACAAAGAGCATGATTGAAGAAGATTGGCCACAGGAAGAGACGAGAGTAAGTGAGTGCGTAGCTGGTGCGAAGACTGCACGGAGATGAGAAATGGACGTCTAGAACGGCGCTGGGAGGTAACTAAATATCTTTGACGTAAAGAGTTGCTTTTCAGGCCGTAGATTGGTGAAGAGAGTCAACGGAAGAGGACGCTTGAGGTGAAGAGAAAGACAAGAGGAAGACAGAAGGCGGATGGCGGATGGAAGAAAAGGTAGGAAAGTGAGAAAACGGAAGACACACGGGCGGCCTCAAAAGAGGGGGTGAGGAGAGTTTTCGAGGGATAGAATCGAAGAAGGAGCGTGTTCCATCTTGCGTATAGCTTCTGTACTGCGGAAAGAGAGACTGAATCTTGAGGTTGTAATAATGGGAGGTACCACAAGAGACTGCATCGCCACGGAAGTCGCCATGCTCATCGTGTGCTGCAGCACGGAGTAGTGGCTCAAGTTGTGACTCTACTCACGCAAAAATAGAAAATAGATGATATTCACCAGATTTCTTCGATCGCCGTTCAAGACTAGACAAAATATGGCTCATAATTCTCCCTACCTCAGTCGGTCCGATATGTGAAGTCTTGTTCAAGTTTCTCGATAATCTTTTGTATCTCTTGCTCAGGTCACTCCTTCCAGCAGATCTGAATCAGACAGCTAGAGCGCAGGTGCGTTGGAGACTCTGGGAAACATGGCAAATTTCAGACGTCATCACCTTCCAAATGAGAATAAAGCAGTACAAAGCTTCACATTGGGATTGCCTACCTCTATTAACTTTACACCTTGAAGCTGCCTCCAGGTTCGAAGCTTCCATCATGGCAAACATAACACGATCTGCTGACGTATTGACAGGTTGGACCTTCATGTCGGGTGAGTTATATAGCCCCTTTTTCATGAAGGAGTTGACTTCATTTGTTCCTATCTTAACCCGCTACTTCTAGATAAATTTTGTCAAATCTCTTATTAATATCGGCTGAATAGGTATATTTACAGATCTGAAAGGTTCTGGGCTTCATCACCTGTCCGATGCCCACAACTTCATAATGAAGAGACCTACCTATCGGAAAGACAGTCCCGGGGAGAAAAGTCACCGTTTCGATCACGCCTGCATACAAAAGCGTAAAGCTGAGTGTAGTAGCAAGTAGGTAAGTACTTTGAAAGAGCGATATTTTCGTAATAATCCGTATAGTAAAATGATTAATGACAGGTATTTAAGATATATTACAGCTTTGAGAATCTGCGGAGATGGTATCACCTACTGCCTTTGTAAACCATGGCTCTTCCGTTTCACCTACATGATCTGTGTATGGCAGTAGGCTATAACAGGCGTTCACGCCGGTATCCTCCACAAGTTGGGCAGGGCTTTCGCTTAGAGAGGGTGGGTAGGCTTCTTGAATGACATCTCCTACATCCCGGTTGAAGTCGTTGGGTTACATACAAGTCCTGAATAGGAACCATCTTCATTAATCCGCGAATGCGGGACAGCCGGATAGCTTGGAAGATTCTCGGCAGTCCAAGCCAGCTCCAGGTCTTGTAACCGAGAGACACGGATTACGATATAATGCTGTTATCAAAGGGATCGTGATCGAAAGAAGGCTCCTTAGTGATTCCAACAGCTTTGTTGTGTCCCGTGAATCGAGCAAGGCTTACGGCGTATTGGCAGCCCGTGCTCTGACGATGAACACGGGGCCTTCAGTCATTGCACTACCTCCCATCGTATACGCAACACGGCCGTGTAAGTCGAGCCAGAAAGTAGCATTACCGAGTGTTTTGTTGCCAGCTCGATCCAATCAGCAGCGAAGGTGTAAAGTAACCTGCATCTTACATACTGGGCAGGCAATGGAGCATCACATACTCGTATGGTCGCTATCTCCGATGCTGTCCCGTACAGTAATTCTCTGCCTAAGGCATGAATCTTTCAGGAGGTAAAACATGTAAGAGGCAGGTATCGTATCCGTACCTACGCAAATATGTAAAGCGGTTAGCCTAGAAAGAGAGCGCATGCGAGACGACAAGAAAGCGCGACTGTCGCGGCGCTAAGACCGCATTATCGGCTGCCTTCAGGCGCTACCGCTGTGCCGACCAGACTGAATGCGGGGAAGTACGAAGCACGATGATGAAGGGCATCGTTTCTGCTTTTGTATTCGTACGTGTCGGCTCGGCAGGCACCATGTACCTGTACCGTAGATATCTGGCTCATGTAGACGGGACAGCCTTTAGATGCCTGTGTAGGTGACCTCATGCGGGTATGTACTTGTATGTAAGACGCACTGCGTACCTTCCGTAGGTACTTACTTCATGTGCAGCGTGGGAATACCCTCTTGGGGCAAGAACGAAGGGTGTCCCGGCTGCCGTACGGATTACGGGACAACAACAACGTTGTCGGGTCAAGTACAGCCTACATGCCTCTTACATTGCCGACTGACAACGCAAACGCGCGTACCTCGGTACAATGTTATACCAATTACTCAGGTACCTACAGTAGCCTGAATAGCGCCTGCGATGGGGGCATTCGACACAGTCCCGGATGTACGCAGCTTTGTTGCGGCTGTGTACACTCGACATGACACATGAAGCTGAACTCTATAAATTGCCTGGGGCGCTAAATTAGTCAGTGGGTGATGCTGGATTCAGTGGGTTGTCCGCCTGTGTACGCAGTACTTAGCCCTACTATCGCAAACACTGTACCGCGAACTGTGCGCTTGTATGCGCGGATGGAGGATACGGTTACATTTAGGCCAGTTTCGTGGAGGTACCCGGTACTTTGACCCTACTCGTGCCTGCTGTTGCCAATGATAGCCCGTCTCCAGAACATCCCCAGAACGTCGTTCGTCGTAGGCCCGAAACATCATCATCCATCTGTCATCCTCCACCATCCCATCTCCCATCTCTGAACCGGCCAATCCAGCCCTGCCGTTCCATCCAATACGCTCGACCAGCCATCTTCCCCGAAAGCATCTGGCTGCAGCAATTGTCCCTTCTTGCGAGGGTCGTCGGCACTTACTGACAATAATTCATTTGTTATCCTGGGGTCACCGCCCGGTGTGTATGCGCCGTGTCTTTATTCTCTCTTCAATGGGACTCGGCCCTGACAGCAGATGAGTGTCTCAATTGTGTAGCCAATATTGTCGCTGCGCCGCATCCATCTGTACTTTTTCGAAGTCGACGCGCCGTCTCTGTTGTTGTTGCCCTCGCAGCATTTTAGTGACCATTCTGCTGTCGCTCAACTTTTTCGATCCCTGCGTGTTTTGCTCGGTACGGGTTCGGGCCGACCGACCATTTCATTATGGTTGACACCTCTGCGGCCTCTGTCGGCGGAGACAACGGCCTCAATGAAGACAAGCTGTCGATGCATCAGCCGGCTGGTGACGTCGAGATGGATGACCTCTCCAAGTCGCAGCATGAACCGGTAGATCCTAGCTCGAAATCACCACAGAGTCACGACGGCGAGGAGAAGGTAGTGCCTGCTATCGACAAGGACGGGAATGAAACCGCGGTCGCCGAATCATCCGTATCGGCCCAACTCGATGGTCCTTCATTGCCTGAAAACGAAGAGTTGACGATAGACCCCGTGGATTCGTCGTCTAACAATGGCGTGCTCGCCGTCAACATAATGCTTCAGCTTACGAATGGCGCAAGACACCCTTTCTCTATCGACGAAAAGTACCTTACTAAACACAATGTTACGGTCACGGGCAAGACAGAAGATGGCAGCATGGACCCTGCAAGCATCACAATTTACACACTGAAGGAGCTCATCTTGAGGGACTGGCGGAGCGAATGGGAGGAACCGCCGAGAGAGCCTTCTAGTATAAGACTGATTCATTTCGGTAAACTGCTCGAAGATAGGAACCAACTCAGCCGTGAGTAGATCTGACGCCTACAGTTTAACAAACAGCCGAAAGTGTGTACGCTTGCTGACGATGTTACCCTCTAGACTACCACTTCAGTACCACCACTAAGAATTGGCTCCACATGACGGTCAAACCACAGGATTTGCTCGACGAGGAGGAAGCGGCCAAGAAGGTCAAGGACTCCAGTTCACATCACGGTAGGAGTGGCTGCTGCATCATTTTATGAACAGATTCTATACATTGCGAGGACATCCATCATAACTGCATCCTTATGCATATACGACGGGTTCATCACGAGAAGCATCCGGAAGAGGAAGTGAGTTGTGAGAACTAAAGGAGGCTCATTCGCATCAGTTCTTTTGATTGAGGGGATTTTCTAAGGGACGCTGAGGCATAGGACGGCGTTTAAATGGATTGGTTGTTCAGGGCTATGTTTTCAGAGCTGTTTACATGGCGGGCCGCGATTGTACTTTATTGTGAGAGGATAGATGCCGCTCTCTCAGAGGTGAAAACACCGAGACCACGAGGGGCTCGGCAAACGACACACAACAAATCTCCAAAGGCCTAGAACACAACTTGCAGCATGACGCTGCATGGGTCACAATTCGAGAACGTAAATAAAACGGAATGAGCCTCACTTCACGTGAGTTTGAACAAATCGATATTGTTTCAGGGGCAAAAGGGTTGATGGCGACACGCCGTGGGCAGGGACGATATCGGTTCTATTAGCCAGCGTTCAGCATTGAGTCAATAGTTATCGCAGCATCGTCACTCTCAGCTCCTTTAATTGTCATAAAATTTGGGTCGTGGGACTGCCTACTGCTCCTTATTCCGTGTAGTATGATTGTTTCTATAGCAGGCCAGTATTACCTCCCTGCTCGGATCCGTGTTTGAATGCCACCTTTGGCAAAGAGCACTGATAATGATAAACAGCCCAGGAATGAGTCTCCGTATTCATAGCTTCTGTATACGAACGCCATGGACAATAGTGGAATTCATCCCCTTATCTATGCTCTGCTCTCGTCTATTACCACCGCCCCTCATGTAAACCACTCGATAGACTCGCAGCTGTAGGGTCGACTGATAGCGGCACAATCCTCATCCATTGTCCACCAAAATGGAGAGACTCTAGCCGGCCGAAGACATGCATTCCGTTCAAAGTGCTGTCAACCCGCACCTCACATCTTCAACTTCCGCTCCATCTCCTCGTGCATACCCAGCGCCCCGCGCTGCTCCTCGCCCGTAAACACATCCTCCCAATCACACGACGTCTCCCGACCCATCAGGATATCCTCATGCACACTCGCGCTGCCCAGGCCCGTGGGGCCCGCACGTCCGCCCAGACACGCCGGTCGCCAGGATCCCTCGCGGGTGATCTTCAGCTCCATGCTGCGACGGATGGGCTCCGCCATGCCGAAGGTCTTGCGCAAAGACTCCATGCGCAGGCTCTCCTGCGTCGCTTCCCAGGCCTTGAGGCGGGCTTCGAGGGGGTGCCGCGATACGGGCGGGGCCGGGGTGCTGTCGGTGGCGAGGGAGAGGATGGCGGGGTTGAGGCCTTGGCGGAGAGTGTCGGGGACGCCCGGGGCGGAGGGCGCGGTGGTTGAGGCCGCGTGGGAGAATGTGCTGGTGTGTTGGGTGGGGGGGACGATGCGCATCGACTGGGGGAGGATCACATGTTAGCTGGATTGCACTTTGGATGTTTGGAATTGGTCGAGATGGTGATGACGTTGGGAGTGGATGCTTCCAGGTTATAACAGTAATTGGGCGTTGGCGTACCATCTTGAATAGTTGATTATGAGAAAACGGGAGACTCTGCTCTTGTCTGATTTAGATTTTTTGGTTGGTGTTTTGTATATTGAGTCCGAGTGCAGCCTTGGGAATAACAGTTGGTTGTATGAGGTTGTATGGAGAGGTTGAGGTTAGGTTAGAGACGACTGGTTAATGGAAGCTTTGATGCATGCTGTAATGTCCAAGTCAAAGCAGGCTCCAGTGAGCTGTCGCGTTTAGAGGGCGGCATATCCTTATGTAATCCGTGTACAGTACGAAGAATTACAGGCAGACGGCAGGTGGCGGGTACTGCTGCGATACCTGGAGCTAAGGTACCTACCGCTTTGGGTGGACAAGGAAGGTTGAGCCAGGAGTCAGGTTGGGAATGTACCCCGTTAAGGGCTGAGGTACGGGTTAGGCGCCTCAAAAGTCTCTGCCGCGGCAAGTACCGCACAGAGGCTGTTTCCCGCCAGTACGGATTACGGCCACGGGATGGCGTCGTTTAAGCATTCGCGACCGTTATGTCAGCGTTTCTAGAGCTCGGGAATGTACTTAACGCCGTTGTGCTGTTATCCGATCATCGGATCAACAGTTCATTGAACTGATGCAGTAAAGTTCCTCTCCTAGAGCACAGCGAGGTAAGTCCAGGAAACGTGTAAGTTCAATTCGCCGTCTTAAACTGCCAGATTACCTAAAAGATGTGAAACTCATCTTTAAAAACAAGAAAACAATAAATATTGACAACTTTCCCAAATCGTGCTCCAATTGGAGTCTGTGAGTTGATGATATGTTGCGATCCTCCGTCCGTTCTCCCGTGGTAAAAATCACCAATGGCACATTCTACCGCCATCATCCCAATGCCGGCTCAGTAACTGCCAACCCAGCCCTATTCAAGGACCTGAACTTCACACTACCCTCTGCGACCTCACCCCCGACGCATTGGTACGTGATCGGGCCGTCCCTGAGCGGGAAAAGCACCTTCCTGCAACTAATCAGGGGCGCCCACCTCTGCGTGCCGCCCTCGGCACGGTCATTCCCGCATCTGTCCTCCGGCGAGGTATCTCACAAGTCGCGCGTGCCCACCAACGCAATCCGCTATGTGGGCTTCAACAACGACGAGTTTACCTCCGGCGTCACGACGTCGGCCTACCTCTCCGCGCGGTACGAGTCCAAGCGCGAGAACACGGACTTCTCACTTCGGGACTTCCTGCTCGGCCACACGAACCTGAACGTGTTGGAACGCAACCCGGAAGATGACCCGGACCCGGCACTTCTCGATCGCGTTGTCCGCGATTTGAGACTTGCGTCGCTGCTGGATCTGCCCGTTGCGTTCCTGAGCAATGGCCAGGGACGTAGGGCCAAGATCGCTCGGGCCCTGCTTACGGGCCCTGAGGTCTTATTGTTGGATGAGCCGTTCATGGGTCTGGATCCGCCGACTGTGGCCGGATTGAGCCCGCTTCTTCACTCGATGGCGAGCAAGGCGAGCCCGAGACTCGTGCTGAGCGCGAGACCGCAGGACCCGATCCCTGATTGGATTACGCATCTGGTCTATCTCAGGGGTGATTGCCAAGTCGCCGCTATAGGTGAAAAGGAGTCCGTTCTGGAAAGTCTTCGATCATATGTGAAGCAAGTATGGAACGGCGCCGTCGTAGAAGACGACAAACTGGCCGTTCACAACTTGGTGCAAGTGGGTAGGATTCTCACTGAGAAGGGAATTCAAGGGGAGGCCTTGATGGGTGATGAGGCCGCCGAGACAGACAAGGCCAAGTCAACCACCGTGGCCACAAGCAAGCCGAGAAACATCGGCGAACCTATTGTAGAGATGGAAGGGTGCCAGGTTCAGTACCAGGGCAAGATTGCACTAGGTAACTGGAAAGAGCAAATCAACGGCCAAGAACGCCAAGGCCTGACGTGGACCGTCCGACGAGGAGAGAGATGGGGTGTCTTTGGACCAAACGGCTCCGGCAAAACCACCGTCGTATCCCTCATTTGCTCGGATCATCCGCAGGCTTACTCGATGCCTATCAAGCTATTCGGCCGGAGTCGTCTCCCTACACCCGGTGTTGTACCCCTGACATTCTGGGACATCCAGTCACGAATCGGCCACTCCAGTCCCGAGATCCACTCACACATGCCCCGTAATCTCACAGTCCGCCAGGTCCTCGAGAGCGCCTGGGCCGACACATTCCGCTCGAAGCCAAAGCTCGACGCCGACGCAACAGCACGTGTAGAGGCGTGTCTCCGCTGGTTCGCAGCCGAGCTCAACCCGTCCTCCAAGACGCAGACAGATTCCGCGGACCTAGCATGGGCAAGCCACTACATGTTCGGCGAGCTCTCCTTCTCCGCGCAGCGCGTCGCGCTCTTCATCCGCGCCATCATCAAGAACCCAGACATCGTCGTCCTCGACGAAGCCTTCGGCGCCATGGACGACGGCGTGCGGAACAAGTGCCTGCTCTTCCTCGAAGCCGGGCAGACGAAGCACTTCGCGAAGCAAGCCGACGGCTCCGAGGCCGTCGTCGAAAAGGGTGAAGCCGATGATGATGTCGTGATCGGCGGCCTGAGCGATGATCAGGCGCTGGTGTGCATTAGTCATGTAAGAGAGGAGATCCCCGATTGTGTGCGCGAGTGGATCTGTCTCCCCGAGGCGAACTCGGGCGATCCCGCTAGGTTCGGTGTCGCTGAGGCGCCCCTGGCCCGCGACGAGAGGAGTTGGAAGGCGATCTGGGGTATGGAGTGAGCTTAGTAGCGATTCTTAGATCTGGGGTGGTGCCGGCTGGGGGCTGTAGAACGTAATAGAAATGGTAGAGATCGCAGTAGCGGCATCATGATGGCTTGCACGGGTCAAGCCTTAGTAAAGGTTACCAGACACGTTTGACGATGGCTTGGAAAGACTGGGGACACTAGAGGTGTCATTCAAGTTTGATACACGTGGATTCAGACAAATATCGACTGCTCAAACCAAGTGAAACAGTAAGCTTAGTGTTGAGGCACATCACCAGAGTCGAAGGGACCACGTTTGGATCAAAGCATCATTGAGGGACGGCCGTTGAAAAACTTTCGAAGTGGTGGATCTTTGTCTAAGTACCTAATATACCTATAGTAGTGTCTGTCTTCCAAGTCGAGCAAACGAACCGATTCCCATATTATTGAATCCACATAGGAGTGTGACAAGCCGGGTTGACCAATTCTTCTCTGCACATCGAGGGGGGGTTGAAGCAATCAGTCACCAGATGACTGCAACCTATCCACTTCTCACCGTTTGAGGATCTCGCCCACACGCGTAATCACTTACTTCTACTGCCACTAGGGCCTTTGGGAGGATCACGAACAAGTAGTCTCACTTTACCATCCCCAATCTCAACCCCCTGACTGAGTATGTCAACCTCCTCGTTGGTGTCCGTGCCGTCTTTGGCGTCATCTCTTGCCAGGGACTTATTCCAGCTCCTTGCGTCGATGCCGAGAATGCCACCCATGTTGTTACGGTCGCCAGGCACCGAGAATTCGCGGTAGGCATACTTCCACTCATTTAGGAAGCTTCTGACTGCCTTGCCAACTTTGTCTTTGCCGTTCTTACTGTGGTGTCCCGTCCCCGTGATTGCATATACAGGCTTGCTTTCCTTGCTGTTGTCAAGCAAGATCCCCTCCAGATATTCGACAGCTTCTTCAGGGTGTAATCCATGCAGATCCACGTAGATCTCAGAGCAAGGTGTGTTGCTTTTGTGTCGGGTCTCGTAGAGCTCGCGTGCAGCCTCACGGTGAGCTTTTCTCATGAGATCATTCTCACTCTGGCCTCGGAGACTCAGTGCTTTAGCCGCACGGGCATCGTTGCGATTCCAGGCTTGTGCAGCACTAGGCCCGGGTTAGAGTGAGTAAAAAAGCAATGCGACCAAACTCACCTCTGGAGAAACTTATTACGTAGCCCACCATGCTTAATGGCCTCTTGGCGGGCCTTTAAATAAGCCTTGTTGGCCTTGTCTCCAGTCTCTAGCCAAGGTATTTGCTTGGGCATGGGGATGGCCATAGCAGCGGGGCTGTTCTCTCCGGTTTTGAGATTGGAGGAGCTCCCGTTTCTATTGATAGTTTTGGATTCTAGTCGAATCGGAATTGGACTAGGCGACGGTGCCATTTTCACGATATCAGCTAGCAAGCTTGGCGTGTAGCTTTCCTTGTGCCCATGACCATGTCCGCCGCGTTTCCCATGATGTTTCTTGCTGGGTTTAGCCGAAGCAGAGCTAAGAGACGGGAAAGCGTCATTGTCGTCCATGGATGGTGCGACATTGCCGTCTTTGGTCTGAGGCCGGCTCCCGGGACGAGAGCGTGAACGAGCCCCGTCGACACCCGCAAGGGAACCCAGAGGCTTCAGACCTGGCTGCGAGACGAAAGCAGTGCCTGTGTAGGTGAAGCTAGGGGCATCCGGGTTGAGCTCCGGAGTGACCGGACGCAGTGCTGGAAAAGCATTGTGGTCTTGTACTTGGAGAGTCTGAGACTTCTGGGGCGGAGTGCTACCGCCATCAACATTGAGGCGGTTCATTAGATGAGCCGGATCATGGGAGAAAATGCAAGTATCTCCTGCCAGACAGTTTCCCATAATCCAGTACCTATTTTCATTAGCGACTTCACTTTTACGAACAACGGCAAGCTAAGCACTGACTTGCAAATGTGGTTGCTCAAATCATGACTGAACCGGCAATCTGCCCTTAAACATTGGCCAGTAGATAGGTAGAATTTACAGATGATACCCGCTTTCTGCTGAGTTGACGGTGTACTGGGTCTGATATCCGGAGTGGTGGACTTTCCAATGAGCAGGCCCTTAGACTCGGGAGACGACGTCGAGTTATCAGTAGGTTCCGGACTGTCAGCTTCCATCATAGATGCAATGGTTGCGCTAAGATCGTAGCCATGCATCGCCAGAGCTGTTTCAATCTCCTCATCCGTCTTGGTCTGACCTAAAATGGAGCGAAGCATGTCATAGGGAGTCATGTCAGACTGCTGCGATGAGATGTACTCAGGTGCAGCTGCGTTTAGAGAGCTTGTGATGCCCACTGGCAAGGAGACGTTGAGTGCGTCATCACTGACAAGCCAGTCGACGTTTTCCGTCTGAAATTCACCATAGATCTCCTGCGCGGGAGTCGTGTCGCTTGCGAACTCGTATGCATTCAGATTCGGGCTATGCGGGATCACCGGCGCGGCGAAAGCGAGACGCGGGGAGGGCCGTGGGGACGAGAAGGGAGACGCCGTGGAGGACTTGGTCCTGCTCAGGCCGGTAGGTATGAACCCGGGGGGTGCCAACGGGCTCACTCCCAGGCGAGGTGAACCGGATGCCGGCGTTGTCGACCCTCGCCACGAGGCCGGCGACGGACGACGGAGGATGGTTTGTCGAATAGGGGGCGGTGAGGTTGCGCTGCCGCCGGCCTCACGGTGCCGCCATAACACGTCAAGGATCGCGTTTTCTAGGGACGAGCCACTGAGGGTTGTCTCCCTTTTGAGGAGCTCCTCGATCTTGTCTGTCTTATCTTCATCCTCTACACTCGGATCCTGCAGGATCGGGAGGCATAGCTCGTACGTCTCGTCGGAAACCATGATGACGCGGCCCCGAAGGAACGGTGGTCGTGAGCGTCGTGAGAGTCGTGAGAGCCGTGGGGGTCAGGAGGGGAGAGCGTAGATGAGGGCAAGTCTAAGTGGGAAGAGTGAATCTGCGAGTGGTTGCTGGTACGAGGTTTACTTAGCAGCGCGTACGCGGGCTATTAAGGGGTTAGGAACAGAATAGGCGGTGATGGAACAGCATACGTTTGGTAGCAGCAGCAACGAAGGAGGTGAGGTGAGATATGGGGAGGAGAGAGAGAGGGAGATGGTGATGTACGCAGGGGCGCAAGAGGAGTCAGAGAGAGTTAACTAAAGGTCGAGGGCCACGGGCAACAGGCAATTACTCGCATTATGCTGATGCTGTAATACCTCGTAAGGCTGGGGCTATGAAGAGTGAATGAAACCTGGAGGAAACGAGGCGACGCTGATGCAGCAAACTAGAACGAAAAAGGCGTCTCCGCTATCTACAAGTTGAGCCGTAAGAGAGAAACAGCCTTGCTGGGGATTCACACACCAACACGAGCGTCGCCAGGTGCTGATAGGAGCAGGATCGCGATTGGAGGTGTTGTGGTTAGCAGTTAACACATACCCAATGTAAACAACCAAGGTCAGTCAGTCAAGTCATATGAAGAGAGCGAGAGAGAGTCGGGAGGCGATGGGGATGCAATCAAGTGGGGGGAGGGGGGGAGCCAGCCATACCTCTAGAGGGTAAGGTGTCTCCTTAGGTAATGCTAGCCCCTGCTGTATCAGTGCACTACGTACACTATAGGTACCTATACGTAGGTAGTGCGCGAGGTAGCGTGGATAGGCCTGTAAACCTGTAAATAGTACGGGGTTCGCCCTGACGTGGGCAGATGCGTGGGGCCTTGTGGATCGCTGCCAGCCTGCTGCCAGCTAGAATTCTCTGGGAACAGCACCTAATGTCATTACATAAACAAAACGTAGTGGAATCCGGTTAGAGTACCTGTACCTTCCAGTACTTGCCCGGGTCGGTGTTAGTGATTCCATTAAGCTCCCCGGTCGCCTACACTACAAACGATGCATGGGTTCCGTAGCAACGGACCATGAAGATGACATGATGCGATGAGGATTACGAAACGCCGAATAGGTCCGTAGGTAGGTAGGCTCAACACGTACGGTTGTGATGTGCGAATATCGCATCCAACGTCAGTATCGAGACGCAGACAGCTTCAGACAGTTTTGAGGTGCTCTACCTCAGCATAAGAATACTGTAAGCTAGTGTCCGAAACGGCAAATGGGATTCCTAAATCGAGAGAAGCCTACATAACGTCGCAAGACCCACTCTACCCGCTATTCTACAGCGGAAAGGAAACCTGCCTGTTCCGTGCTTGAGGTCGCACGTGTATGGCCCCACTATTTGCCCCTGCCGCTCCGATAAAGTGATATACGTGGTTATCAGGCACTGATCTTAACTCCGATCACGGGTCATATTCTTATAACGGTATAGATCCGGTCGGAAACGCCGAACTTTATTTTTGTAACAAGGTCTATTCTTATACAGCATATTCTTATATCTCCCGGAGACCGTGCTCATACTGTGCCTAATAATACACGCTGCCAGTTATCGCCAAGTCCAACCCGATTCAGTACAAACGGCTTCATTCTGCCGCAAACAGCGAAGACCGCCAGCCACAGCATGCCTTTCAACAAGTAAGATGACTGCCGACGGCACGTTTCAATGCTAGATAAGCATGCGTATGTACGAAGTAGTTCCGTATGTACTGAAGAGTTGGCTGTTTATGACTGAGTACACGTTTGATCCTTTGATTCAACTAGCTTAAGCTGGAGGGTGCTCGGCCGGTCCAATAACGGCCGGGTGGGTGAATGCGTGTAGCCAATGGAGCAAGTGTCTCCCAACTCTCGCCTCATTAAGCCATCGCAGTATACCCAGTATCCTTGGTAGGATCTAGGGCTCCTCTTCTTCACTCTCCTCTGCAAACCCAAAGCTGAACCCGCTAGTTCCATTCGCATCTTCGTTGTTTGTCCCGACCGCCTCTTCCCATTTCCTTTTCTTGGTCTGGTTCCTTCGTTCAAGTTCATCCATCGCCTCACCAAGAAGTTCTGGATAGACCTGTTCGAGTCGCTCCACAAACAACTCGAACGGACTATCGATGGTTCTGTCAAAGCCAGTAACTTGATCGTCTTTAAACTTGAGAAAGGAGAGAACATCGACAAGGTGAGACTTGGGAACGAAGTTTTGCGTAAGAGCTATGCCGGCCTCAAGGTTGACAACCAAATGCCACCACCCACTGGGCACGTGCAAAATCTCTCCTGCTTTGCAGATCCCTTCAATACAGCCCGGCGTTCTTCGAGCTTCTGCATGGAATTCGAGAAGCCACTCGGCTATACTAAGAGGACTTGTGACCTCACCACCATCCTCGGACACGAAGACACCAGGAACCTGTGAAGATGGCGGGAACATGATCCAATACTTTGATCCTTGGACTACAAGCTCAGAATTAGCAATGCTATCATGGAAGGAAAGGATAAAGGCGTATACACTATACGCTATGATCGAAGTTGAGGGAGAACAGAATATGATAGAGGGAGCTTTGTCGACTCATAGCGGCATAGTTTCCAAGGTCCAACTAGTCCATCGAGACTTCGAGACAGCTAGTCATGGCGACTGAACAGGGGAATAGACTCAGGTTGAAGCTTACCGACAGCATTCCACGCGCTGGTTGCATTCGGGTCTTTGTGGAAAGTTGAGCCACTACGAGCTGGGCCGACGATGAGCCATCGGTGAGCAGGTCGGCTTTTGCCCAGGACCTCAAAGATATCCGGACCGAAGCATTCGGGCGGCGAGTACACCGAGCCTTCTTGGGCTCCAATACTGAGGTTCATCTTCTCTGCGAAGCGCCGGTCGAACAGATAGAGAGGGCTCTCATCGTCATTTTCTTGCATGTATTGATGATATGTCGAGAACGGCCAGTCAACCGCTTCAGCGCGAAAGCTAACGTCAGAATACTGCCGAAGAAGCTGCTCAATATTCCACTCTCGGCAAACTGGCCACGACTTTACGCAATCAGTCAGGATGAAGGGAGTATTGCTCCAACTTTGAGCGAATTCGTCGTAAGTGAGATTTGCCAAGCGGGAAATCTTGTTTGACACCGGTATGCCTGATGAGTACTTCTCCAGGGCAATGTGTGAACAGACGAATGGCCGGTGTAGGACATCGGAGAAGATGTTGTTGCAGTCAACTTTACTGCGTACCTCAGGTGGTAGACGCAGATACGTAGCTTTCCAGCTGCCTTGCCAAACGAAGTCCTTCTCGTCAGCGTTGTTTCGTGACCTAAACACAGATATGTCAGTAGACTGGCATCAGAGAGAACGGATGGCGTATCAGCATCGTGCTTCTGGCCTCGTGTCGCCACTTGAATGATACGCAGAGGATGAACACGTTTAGTGAGACGTATAACTTGCAACGTTGCACTGTGAGGCAGAGAATGCCGGCGACGGGTTTTTTTTAAAATAGTATCGTTGTGTGTGAATGAGGCCACGACTCGGAGGTGCACTCACTCTAAGAACAGGGTTTTCCACACATCATCCAACTGTCCAAAGGCGTACAGAAAGCGGCATGTAGAAGCGAGCTTCCTCAATGATGTTGCATCGAGATATTCCAGTAAGTGAAGAATCATCTCATCCGGCAGTAGGCCGACAGAACCTATGAATTCTCTGGCGTTCGGGCCATTGGCGAAGTACTGGTTCCCGAGCGGCTTAATGCCCATTGGGTGAATTGGAATAGAGCTCAATCCATCGCCGTTCAACGTTTCGTCTCCCCCATTACCGGCATCGATGGCATGTGGCATTCTAAAGCAGTTTGTATGCCGCACAAGATAGGTAGAGGACTGTGACTATTTTAAGATGCTGGGTCCGCTTTGAGTGATCATAAGAAGAGAAGTTCGCCACTTGCGGCACGGGTACTAGCGAACAAGACTATGCTAGCAGGCGACTTTGAGCAGAATAGTTGAATCTTTGCTGTTGTCGCTGTCGTCGTCGTTGTCGTCGTCGTCGTTTTTGCGGTTGTGATTGTGGGCAAGTATCTTCAATATTTACAGATTACCGTAATGGGAAAATATTGTTTCGGAGAACGGTTCTTTTTTCGGACAACCATTCTCCCCATAAGAACCATTGTCCCAGAAACTAACGTTTCTTTGAGAAGAATGGTTGTTTGTCAGAGAACGGTTGTTTTGTGGGGAATGGTTGTCCGAAAAAAGAACCGTTCTCCGAAAAAACAACCGTTCTCCGACAAACAACCGTTCTTCTCAAAGAAACGTTCCCCGCGCAGAGAACGATTGTTTTTTTACAGAATGGTTGTCTACAGGGCAATGGTTGTCTACAGGGCAATGGTTCTCGTACAAACAATCGTTCTTATTGTCAAAAGCGTTCTATTTCATTTTATCGTTGCTAATAATCCGTACTCGACAACCGTTCCCTTACACACTTCCGTAATCCATATTCCGTATTATAATTGACCTTACAAATTCCTCCGTTTCGGGTACTATCGGCGACCCACTCAAGTGAACGGCCCTGTCACGCGCAGTTGTTACCAGACACGGTCAATCACCTGCACTTGATGACGATGATGACAGAAGACTCACCTTCAAAACCTAAAGCCACTTCATTTCCCAATCGACGAAGACGAATTTGCCCAGGAGAGGTACGATGTATGGCTTATCGGCGTCGATAGCCGTGATGCCAATGATTATTTCGTTGTCGTGTGAGAGTTCCATGTAATCGAGTTGAAGGACAGCATCCGTTTCACCTGTAAACCTCATTGGGGTCACTATTGCGAATATGTGTTCTGTCCCCCACACGTTGAATACGAATATGTGATCGATGCGTCCGAAAATATCGGTATGGTATCGAATGAAGTCCCCTTGACTAAAGACAAATCGGTCCTTATCTTCTCTGTCAGGCGTGCATGGAAGTTAGTTCGAAATGGTTTGATAGAAAACGGGCAGTTCAAACAGGACGGGCATCTTATCTTCACACTTACCCGGCTGTATTAAAGGCCAACTTCCTTGACCACTTGATAATAGTGCCCGGCTCGTATGCTGTAGGGTGGTAGTCTGGAAAGTGATAATCGGTAGTATATGCCTGACGTAGAAGCCGGATGAATGATAGCGAGACATCGCTGGCACGACGGGGTAGAGGACCGTTCCCTTGGATGGGATGAGATAGGCGTCGGACCTCTATTGCAGGGATTCTGTTGATCACTGAAGGTTCGAGGTGTGCTGCATC
>JAJFDK010000191.1:0-36191 GCA_028637775.1 Xylariaceae sp. X167
TCCAATCGAAGCACTTTCTTTAGTGGGTACGAAATCCGCGTGTGTTAAGAGCGTAATACTGTCCTTCGGACAGACAATTTACGGGTATAGAGAGAAACAGGCAGATCGAAGATTTACAGATTTCTATGATGTCAACTCCCTTTATCGGTGAATTACATAAATGGCGTACGGAACATCTAGATGTGGTGGACAGCTGATGTCGAGGTTGTCTCTAGGCTGCGCCTCACTTGAGAGCACGAATTACATGCCATCGGGCAATGGTAAATTCCTTACGAGTCGAATCACATATAAAGCAGAAGAAAGAGGGAAATTCCAGTCCCAGTGTAGTTCGTTCATAGCACGTGAATTACAATCGTACGCATTTTGCTTGTCAGCATCTTTGCTGGGGAATCTAATGGGCTTTCTTTTTTCATTCATGAAGGCAGCGTCATCATTAGCTGCGACTCAAATGACCATCCCGTATGACCACCGCGCCCACTGCAGTAGCCTAAAATCGAACCGAGAACACCGAAGCCATGACTAGATACAAGGAAAAGGAAAGCTTTTTTAAGAGCTCTGAACCAGATCCTTCTTGAGGGTACCCATAAACTGCTTCTTCTCGGCAGGGGTCTGGAAGGCACCGTGACCGAACTCGGACGAGGTGTCGATCCACTTGAGCTGGACCTTCTCGAGAGCCTTGCGGGAGGTGTGAGTGAACATGGACTTGCGGAGGGTCATGACACGCTTCTTGACACCAGGGATGGAACCCTTGACCATGACGAAGTCGTTCTTGACCTCACCGTAGCGGACGAAGCCACCGAGACTATGGTACTGTTAGACTGACATTCTGATCGCAGAATACAGATATAATAAAGATAAGGGAAAAACTTACGGAGTGATGGTCTTCTTGGTGATGTCCTGGTCGGTAGAGGCGTTACCGGCGTCGTCACCCTTACCAATGCGGTAGATCTTGTGGTTGACGGAGGTACGGTGGTGGTAACCCATCTGACCAGCACGGGCAACAGTCCACTGGACGTGGGACGGGTGCCAAGCACCGATACAAGCAACCTTGCGGAGACCCTTGTGAGTCTTGCGAGGGAGCTTCTTGGTGCCCCAACGGGAGGTGACACCGTTGAAACCGTGACCCTTGGTGACGGCGATGACGTCAATCATCTCGTCCTGCTCGAAGATGGAGTCGATGGCGACGGGCTTCTCGAAGAGACCGTGGCCGAAAGCGACCTTGTCGGCGACGGAGCCACCGTTGACCTGGATCTCCATGAGGTGGGTCTTCTTCTGCTTGAGGGGAGTCTTGCGGATCTGGGTGTGGGCAAGAACACGGACGACAGTGCAGTACTTCTTGATGCGCTCGAGCTCGCGGGTGATGGAGGCACCGCTGTTCTCGGAGTGCTTCTTGGCGTACTTGGTGAAGGCCTTCTTCTTGCTCTTGTACCAGTTCTTGTAGAAGCGGCGCTTGACTTCGTCGCTCAAGTGCTCAGCCCAGACGGTAGTAAGGGATCGGAGACCGCGGGGAGTCTCGATGTAGCCAACAAGACCAACAACGATCATCTGCAAAGATGTTAGCCATAGGCCATAGCCAAGCGGGCTGCGTTGTTCGTACAGGTGGGGTGTCAATGATGGAGACGGCCTCAACAATCTCCTTCTTGTGCGACTTCGCGCCGGGTCGGTCGAGGTCACGGACGATCGTGGTCATACCAGCCTTGTAGCCCATGGCGGCAGTCAGGTGGACGGGCTTCTTGGCGTCATCCTTGGGGAAGCTGCGTGCCAATTGGGGTCAGCGACTGATTCTGCTTCATGGATCGGGGGAGGGGAGGGAAGACGATGAGCTTGACGAGCTTCTTCTTCTTCTTCTTTTGCAACTTACGACTTGACCTTTCCGCGGTGACGGGCAGCACGCTTTCGCGGCAGGTAAGCCAGCGAACCGTGGCGGGGAGCCTCGAACTTACGGTGAGACATCTTCGATTGATTCCTGTGGTTAGTAGTAGGAGTCAACCGGTGGGCGTGGGATGGAGGTTGAAGGAGAGGTGAAAAGTTCGAGGTTGGAAAAAGTTCGCTTCCTAGTACCTGCCCGATGTTTGTGTGGATCAAAAATCCGGACAATAATCCGGAAAATAGCCGGCCTGCATGTCCACTGCGGGGACATCGGTAATCCGTACTAGTAGCCCTTATCGATAACGTTGCTACAATGTAAAGGTTTCCTCGCCCCACTTTCCCATTCAGCCTGGCAGGAGGTACGAAGGTACCTAGGTACCTGTTCACCTACGACTCGGTCTTCTTCGACTAGCGGCGGCACTGACCAGCCAGTAACCCTTCCTAGGCAAACTTCACCTACCGCCGACCGGGGAGCATGGCGCACAGGGAAGGTTGGCCCCTAACACCCAGTACCTAATCACACTACCATCGGATGGGTAAGGCCGGTAGCGATTCACCGGGCCATAGCACACGGACATAACACATTCAGCATGACAGATGCATCTGGGAAAGTAACAAGAAGAAGACTTGGGATCACTCGGTATGTTCGTATTGCGAAAGATAACAGAAAACATTCATTGATTTGTTTGAGCAAGAAAGCGTCGTGTTAGGCCATCCGAATCAGCAATGCACCGGGCTATAAAGAACCTGTTCTCGCCTCAATCGAATGCCTCTTCTCATCAGAGGTGCACTCTTAGCCTTGCTTTATACATCTGCTGAAAGCGATTCAATACTAAGAAAAGGGTATGCGCGTAAAGTCCAGTCCAGAATGGAGACAACCCCCCCAAAAAGGCACCCAGCCACCATACCGACTCCAACTCTATCCGCTCTCTGCCTTAGGAGCCGGAGCCATCATACCGTTCAATCCCGCACTCGTTGGTGTCGTGGTCTTCATCTCACCAGCGGCTGATGCCGAGCCCGACGCTGGGCCTCCGGATCCCACCTTCTTTTCCTCTTCGCCACTATCGTCATAATTCTCGTCAACGTCCATGGTGCGAGCAGCACGCTCAGGCTCGCTCATTTGAGGAGGCGCCGGTGCGGACGGGTGTTCCAGTCTGGGCCTCTCTTCCTGGCTATATTCCTTAGAAGCCGGGCTAGGCTGAGGTGGTTCGTGCATAATGCCAGGCATCGGCGATGGTCCTGATTGCATCGGTGGCAAGTGGTTAGGCGGCATTGCGTGAGCAGGTGGATGATGAGCAGACTCAGGCGGGTGATAACCTTCATTGCTGTGTCTCTGCTCGTCGACACGCCGCATCTCCTCAGCACGACGCTCCTCCATCCGGCGTTGCTCCTCAAATCTGTGGCCCTCAGGAGACCGGCGGTAAGGGTCCCGCGGGGGAGTAGATGGGCGCCGGTGAGTGACATCATGCAAACGGGACCTGTTCTCCTCACTGGCCGGCTTCTTCATGGCGGGCTCATCATCCCAGTCTCGCATCCTCTTGGAGGCTACGGAGGGGGGTCGCTCATCGCGATGCATGTCGAGTGCCAGAGGGCCTTTGGGTGGCATAGGGCCGCTACTCTCCATGCCTTGCTCCTGGTGGTGCGAGTAGGGAGGCTGATGCTGGGGATAAGCTGACTTGGGAGAAGGCATGCGGTTGTCATGGATGGGCCGCTGCTGCTCAGAGCGAGGGGAACCCGCTCGGTAGGGCATCAAGCTGTGTGGCTGGGGAGCACCATTGGGTGGTCCATTTCCGGGCCCCATACTAGACGGCGTCGGTGTGTAATTAGGATTCGTCACGCGCGCTGGCCCGACCGGTGGGGGTTGAGGGGGACCGGGTAGTGGAGGAGGTCCATATTGTGAGGACGGGCCAGGCGATGGAACTCTACGGATCGGTGCCGGTCCTGGGCGGTTGGGCTCCCCGTACGGTCTCATCTCAGCGCGGGGACTTGGCTGACGCGGCAGGGGCGGCACAGGTCCCCGAAACGGCTCACGCTGATCATAGGGGTTTGGCGGCTGAGGCGGGTTGATGTCACTAGCGCGTTGACCCCAGCCGTTTGCAGCAGCCGGTCCAGGTGGCCTATGAGCTGCACCGGGGGCAGATTGCTGGATAGGACCAGAACCAGGCCAGGACGGCGCCTGTGGTCCTTGAGCTCCGTAAGACTGGGGATGCACGTCTGTTGGCACAGCCTGAGGAATATTACTGCCTGGAGTTTGACCTTGGCGGAGAAGCTGCAAGCGAGCCTTAATGTGCGGGTTGGCCGGATCCAATTCGGCCGCTCTCTGATATGCGTCGAGGGCATCATTGATCTGGTTGTTGCACGATTCGTACTGGCAATACAGTTAGCGTGGTTGGACATGCAGCTCGACAACAGCAGCAAACTCACCAAAGTACCCAGATCGTACCAGACTTCGGAAATGTACGGGTTCAAGCGAATAGCGCGAGAATACGCATCAAGGGCATCGCGGTACTGGTTGATTTGGTAGTAAAGAACACCGATTGAGCACCAGAACGTAGGATTGCGTCCATCACGGTACACGGCCTGTTGATAGGCCTCGTACGCCTTGGGATACTTCTGTTGCGACATGTAACATCGTCCCAGAAGATACCAGCTTTGAGCGTCGTTGTTGTCTGCCATGAGTAAGCAACAATGGCGCGAGAGCATATTGAATGGAGAGGTCCTTACCCGCAGCAACTGATTTCTCAAGGTACTCGATTGCACGCTCTTGTGTCTGAAAGCTGCTGCTTTGTTGGTGGTGAAGCCAACCAAGCTGTTGCAAGACCTTGGCATGGTTTGGATCACGCTCCAGAACTCGGCCATAGGCAGCTTTAGCGCTGTCATACTGCAAAACACTTAGCATAGATGCATTGGCAACTTGTGAGTCTCATGCTATACGTACGTCCTTTTGCTGTTCATGAACGTGGCCAATCTGGAACCAGATATCTTCCTCAGTCAACGGCGGCGGCGGGGAGTTGACGATGTACTTGAAGCACTGCTCAAGCGTTAGCTTCATGACTCGGGGTCTCATGTGCGACGTAAGCGTACCTCCAAGCTCTGCCCGTATTTGGACTGCTGCTTGTATATTATACCCAGTCGGAAGTAGATTTCATTTGCCTTCTCGAAGTCGGGTTGCATTTGCATAACTTGAGAGAAAGCCTCTTCCGCGTGGTCCAAAGATCCGTAACGGTCATACAATATACCAATTCCGTACCAGAGCTTCGGCTCCTATATGATATTAGCTCACGTCGAAATCACCTTGAGGGGCCGTAACCCCGCGAGAGGTCCTACCTTTGGGTTGGCCAAGTTGATGAGGGCATTTTGATACGCAGCGTAAGCCTGCTGCAGGTCATCCATCATAAGATAGCAGTGTCCTACAAGCGTCGGTCAGATGAAAACAGTCAATATCAATAGCACACGTGGAACCTACCGAGGCTTCCCCAAACCTCGCCGTTCTGACCGTCTATCTTGAGAATGGCTTGCAAGAACTCGACAGCCCTCTGGAACTCCTCGCGGGTTCGGAGGATAAGACTGATGGAATTCATGGCAGGGACGGAATTCGGGTTGGCGGCAAGTGCTCGCTCGTATGCCTGCATCGCATCATCCAGATTGCCCAGGAGCTCAGAAAAGCTGCCTGTGACACGCGTTAGTCAAGGACGCATTGCTCTGTGTAGAGGGAGAGGCGATTCAACATACCAATCTGCATCCATAGCGATTCATTGACTGCGGCTATGTGACGCGCCGGGCCCCATTGGCTTGGTTGATTAGGACCCGGGGGGCCGGGCGGACCATGATGCTGCTGCAGTTGCATAGCCATTTGTGGCGAGGGGTGGTGGTTGGCCATGTCAGGCCTCAGACGACTAGTCGTGTTGTTGCGTGCCTGGCCGATAGGCAAGCGGACCGTCAGGAATCAATGACCGGATAACGCCCCGATTACTTCTTAAGCACTTTTTTTTGTCGGGTGGCCTTCTTCCTCTTCTTCCTCTCTCGGTTCTTCTTACCCTTCAGAACTTGACTGGATTCGTGGCGGGCAAAGGTAAGACTCCTAATAGAGATGAGCCAGGTCCGACTGCCAATGCACAACGCAGTATACGAATGCTGCGACGACTACGAAGCCAAGAAAGGTGAGCAAAATGATGTACGGCAGTGGATTTGAAGCTTGTAGAGACTATGATGGTTGTGGAAGGGGATGGACGACAGTGACGATGATCGCGACCGTGGATGCAAAAGTTTGACTGGTATTGATCGGTTGCTGCCGATGATAGGCTGTGTGTGCCCACTAGGCGCATCTGCTGGAGATTGCCGGCGACTAGGACTTACTACGTATGATGCAGAGGATTTGAGAAGCTAGCTATCGAAGAAGGTCCTCGGAGGAGATGATGTTAATGGGAGGGTTAAAACTTGGCGGAGTTCTAGGGCTCGTGTAGTATGTAGTGGATGGAGAGAAGGACGGATAAGCGACAGGCGGTGGGAAGACGAGAGACAACAAGAGAAGGTTGGTTCGCCCCAGGAGTTTTCGAAGGGAATTGCCTCCCTCCACGGCAAACTACCCTTACCCACGAATGGTGCTTTCGACAGAAGAGACAACCGGCCCAGGGGCGCAAGTGGACTTGTGGAGCGAGGGGGTTCAGAGTTCCCGGAACATAATGTCGTGAGCGCGCTGGTAGATTGGATGTACCCGTTGGGTACTTAGCGTGCATGGACATGGGTGTGGGGTGGGAACGGGATGGGACAAGGGCTCGAAGGGATCGAAAGCGCCGTACCGTAGATTCCAGGTAGCCATGACGCTTAGGCGTGCTGAAGGGGGTACTTGCCAGATACACGCCTATGTGTACCTACATCATAAGCCGCGAGGATTTCTGGCGGGTCTTTAGTGGGCTCCGGGTGGGTCTGGGTTGGTGCTAGCGCATGTATCTTTTGTGGGGCCTGTACCCGCATCTACACTAGTGTACGTATATCGTTCCACCTGTGCGCTCATGAAACCCACGCTTGGCTAAATAAAACTATATAATCAGGTAACTAGAACCGGTTAGGCAGGAGTAACGGTGTAAATAAGCATCCAGGTAAGTACCACCCACATACAACCTGCCTACCTAGTCGAGGTACCCAGTGCAGCTAGTGCGGTGCATCTAGCCCGGAACAAGGTAGTGCAGCTGCATTATTCCGTCAGAGCCCATGATGGATTCCGTAATGGAGTGGCATTTTTTCCCTTTTTTTTCGGCTTAACATCTAGTGGATCGTCCCTGTACATGGCAAGTTTGCAGCTTAGGTGGCCTGGGTCACTAGCATGGCAGATATCGGCGCAGATAGGTAGGCGGTTAGGTAGGGAAGGCGGACATGGTAGCGGGATACCTAGCGGCATGGTAGACATGTACTTGGGCAACAGTCATGTTGTACATACATGCCTTAAGTACCGTGATCTTGGGTACGCTGTATCTCTCTAATCCGTATTCCGTGCCTTCCCTCCCCGTTCCAGATTTATCTGAGCGGCTAACCCGAGATGGTATCATGCTGGGACGTCCTCGGCCCAACAATTCGCTTTCGTTTTAAATGCCGCGAGCTCCCATCATCCACGGAACACCTAACCTACGGAATAACCTCAGGCTACTACTCGTCAGCATCTACCTAGTGCGCCTACGCTAGGATGCTAGTGGCACCTCGCCTGAATAGAACGTCGCCGTGAACCTCGCCGTCGCACGTCTCACGGTCATGAGCGATGACGATGTCTTCAGTTTGGCCGAATTCGGTTGGCTGTTGTTGGCTGGGGCTCACCGCTTCGCCAGTCACCTTGGGGGGGGTCTTGTGGTTTGTTGCACGAGGTTAAGAAACAATGGAGCGCCACATTTACGGAATAGGTGCATACGTGCATGTCGGAGTAGTATGTAGTACGTGAGAGCTGGGACGGTCTGGTCCGGCATCAGCAGCAGCAGCAGCAGCAGCAGAGTAACGACAGCGTGACAACGTCAGCAAGCCAGCACGCCAGCCCTATACATACGGATTACCGTCTGCCATGATCCATCGACGGGTTGCCTATTGTGTACGACGTACTCCTAAGCTTACTTGACTACTTCTGCCTGTCTGTGGGAGACCTGGGGTCAGCCAACTCCTTACGAGTACGATATATCTACCCAGGTTCATGCTTCCCTTGGCCTCACCTTCTCTGCCATCTACTACTACCCTCCTTTATACATTCAGACTGTCCGGGATACTTCGTGCTGCACGATTACCGAATCATCTCTGGATGTTTGAGTTCACACTATGGAATAGGTGGCGATACGCATCTGAGCGGTCCGTGGCAGTTCTGCTCCATTACGACGACTGACTTCGAGGTGTTCTCCGCCGGATTCACAAGCCTACGGCGTACCTGCTTACACGTAACGTGCAACCAGGCGAATATGGAACCAGGCCAGAAAGGCGAAAGAAGGGCTTCACCGTTACAGGCTATGAAACGGCTCTCTGCCGAAGTCCCAGCCTGTTAAGAAAGTCCCCGAGACCGAAAAAGCCCGTCAACAAACCCTGGGCACGCCGCGTGATGCGACAAATGCCAAGTTGCCTAGTGTACAGTAGCTTTTCCGCGAGTCATCCCCGTCGCGCCTCGCTGCGGATGATGATGCTGTGCGGCTGGGTCCCACGTTGGTTATTTTCCCACTTAACCCTGATCGGCATACATACCCTTTATCCCTATGCCAACCTAGCACGAAGCGTTACTGCCTAGGCGTAGGTACGAGTACTCGTACTTATCCATCCGGCCAGGATGTACATCTACGAAGTCCGGTTACCCTACCCTAGCGTAGGGTAAGGTAGGAAAAGGTAGGACACCATCAACTCGCAGGGGGTTCGACTTGGTATTCCGTACCAAGGTATTTTTTTTCTTCCCTCCCCCCCCCCCCCCCCCTTCAAGTTCCCGCCCGCTTGTTCCTGATGTGACTACGGTACGGTACTCTACAACCATGGTACCTTCGCGCCACTTGCCAGAGCGGGTCGTGGATGTTTTTGTGACCATTCCCAAATTTGGTCCTGTCTCCGCCGGGTCGCGGCTCGGACGGATTCGCATTTGCCTACCCTGGAACCAGTGGACGAGCCCCAGTTGACTGTGTTTGGTAGGCTTGCGGCTTGCAGGCCAGGGTGGGAACCTTGGGGAGGGGCGTTGTTCGGTGGTCATTTTTGCAGCTCTTGGCAACAGAACTTCTTATTTTACGAAAAATGTACCTCACAGAGCAGCGAGCAGCCAGCGAGCGAGCAGCAAGCAAATCACCACACTAGCCATGTAGGCACGGTATTATTCCGTATGTACGAGTATGAAGCAGGCAGGTCAGTGAAGTTGGCTCCATCGGTTGGGTGATCACTGGCAGGCGGGTATAATACCTAATGGCCACGCACACCTCTTATTTTCTGATTTTCTCTGTCTTCGCTTCTCCGTTATCTTGCTTTATCTCTCATCTGGTCCCTTTTGCCCTCATTCCCTCAACTCTTTTTATCCTTATCCCAACTGACTGAGTCACCCCCTCAAAGGTGAGACTACTTACGCAGTACATTGCATCCAGCACGGGATGTCAGGACCTACATACATACTACATTTACAGATTACATATCTGCACTTGAGCCGCGCTTATCTGACTCGAAGTAGGTTATGAGGTACGGGAGACGTACGTACGTACGAACGAGCCGTATCGTGCTTGTGCCTATCCCGTCCCAACAACCGTTATGTTAACTCAAGGCACTCCTCCTAATTATGGCCCCTTCCTTGCCAACGCAGCAACACACAACACTGCTGAATCCGGCTAAGCGTTCGTATACTTAATGAATAACAAGCCAAGAGCCGCCGAATCCTGACGTGATGACTGTACATACGTAAAGATGCATCTGGAGATAAGTACAGGTTATGTACGGGGAGATGTAGGAGTAAATTGAGTCGCATTGAATGTCATGCTTCTGCTTCAACTCCGGGTCCATTTAACTTGAGAGTTACGGATTACGGATTAGTTGAGGTGGTTTGCCTACCCCCTTCGGCACATTTTTCACATACGGAAAGAAAATGAAAAAGAGACTCGTCATGGCGGAAACGAAACCCCCTCCCATCCCCATCCCCGCGTGCGTGCACTGCCGCTTGTCTCAATTGATGCTTTATATAGATATCTAGCCGCCGGGTCGATTCACAAGACGTGCTGAAAGCTCAGAAAAAGATAAAAAAAAATAAAAAATAAAAAATAAAAATAAAAAATAAAAAATAAAAAAGGGAAGTGTGAACGGACTCCTTTAACGGAACGACCTAACTAGTAATAAGGAAGTGTTCCTGGTAAGATACGAATCAGGTAGCGCCCAGAACGATCTCAATAGGCTAAACCCTAACTCCCAGAGACAGGTTGCCGGTATCTGCTCCCCGTTGTTCCCCGTTGTCTTAACTTGTTCTTAAGGGTTGAACTAAACTAATCCGTATTTTATCTCGGTGGCTTTTTTTACCTAGTGAAATTAGGTAAAGTGACGAGGTTGATGAGAAATGAGATCCTACTTAACCCAAGTCGTTGCTGTAGGTAGGTAGATACGCGGAATGGCACTGCGGAATACAGATTACCAGAAACGTTTTGACGATGATGATGATGAGGAGTTACCCCGTTACGAGTTAGACAGGGTAGGGTACGGGAGGTAGGGTCGTCTCGGCGCCACATGTTTCTGCTGTAATATGCGCACGAGATCTCTATGCCGCCATTCTCTGTGACGGAACCAACATCCCAATCCATCCTGTCCCATCCATCCCACACAAAATCCCGTCATAGCACATCTTCCTACCTATCTAAAACTCGTACGTAGTGTCGTGCAGCAGCAGCTTGGTTACTACCTACGGTAGTGTCATGTCATGCCAGCGCTGGTTCACTAAACTAATAACTGTTCGATGCTACATTACCGACCTACGGGAATCACTAGGCATCCTAAATTGAATGAAGCTCCCCGATGCCTTACTAGCTAGTGTAGGCAGTAGTTCCCTAGGTAGGGGGCACTGACTAGGTAGGTTAACTACCTCCTACTTACCTACCTAGTCACTTTCCTTCATCTGTCTTGTCTCCCTTTCAAAAGGGTCCGATCGTAGATTTAAACCAGATCTTCCCTATGAGCTGAACACGGGGCGTTGACGAACAGATAGTAGTTCCAAGAGAGAGAAGGCGCGGACATGGACAAGGGATTGACGATGACGGACAGGGTGGATGCGTGGTAGAAGGCATCGATTCCAATGTCCGGCCGATCAGCTCATCTCATCTCATTCCCGTCCGTCGCAAGGGTTAGTTAAATTTACCCTTTTTTTCCCTAATCCCTTTTCCCGTTCACTGGTGCCCGTACCGTAAATCCCAGCCCTACAACACTAGGCTTATGGCAGACAAGAAAGGGAAAACAGCGGGAAGGGAACGGAAGGACGTGAGATTTTAACCCTTTTCTCTCCAGTCGGAGATGGTGGTGGTGGTTTATACCGAAACATATTAACGCCCATTTATGGATGATGATGATGGGGGTGGAGGGTGTGTGTGGCTTGAAGGGAACAACGCTACCTACATACAAGCCCAGCCAGACCAATCTCGTCATCTCCCGAAGATCTATGTATGGAGCAGGGTGCAGAAACGCCGAGCTTGTGACACCCGCACCTGGCAAGCAAGCAGCGCACTGCACTAGGCGGGGGGACCGGAGTGGGAAGGTCAGGTAGGTAAGGTAAGGTCGAGGTAGTGTACCGTATCGACCCTGCCCGTTCTGTAGCCGTGGAGTCACGGGAACGATCTTACTAAGCCATATAGAGGTTAGGGAAGGATTATATTCCCAGCCTGCAGAATCCTGCAGAATCCTGCCAAAACGTCGTTTTTTGGTGTTTCTGCTGTTTCTAATGCCCAAACGACCCTTCGATCTAGTTTATCCAAGTTGCCCGAAGCCTCCTTCCTTCTCGTGCGTCTGGATGCCCCCGGGTTAGGTCGAATCGGACCTCCCGAGGTCTCCAGGATGCCCGGCACTCATGCCATTCAATACATATAATCAATCATCAATACAGGTCCAAAATCCAACCCATTCACCTGTCCAACGGGGACTCAAATTGGTATCCGCAGACGTGAGGCACGTAGTTGTTGACAAACGTATAATTCGGACCTAGAGTCTGGTGGTTAGATATTGTTCAGAGTGGTACGTGCAAGGTGCCCAAACCTACACTTTAGAGGTAAAAAACGCGAATATGAACTTGGCCAGCTCATCGCCGTCCACCTTCTTCCACCTCCTCCTCCTCCAAACAACACCGTGATGCTGCCTGTGATGGCTCTCAAGATTATAGGCAGACCGTGTCGCATCCTGGACTCTTGTCGCTTTTCAGCAACAAGGCAAGTCAGACTTTACCTGGTAGGATATCTCACCCACCAGGAACAGGTTGCAGTTGCTACCTGTGCCGACTCTCAAGATTATAGGCAGACCGTATCGCATCCTGGACTCTTGTCGCTTTTCAGCAACAAGGCAAGCCAATCTAGCCCCGGCAGGGTATCTCACCCACCAGGAACAGGATCACTCTTTACGAGGAGGCATCAGCGGGCTATTGGAATGTTGAAGAGGGGAAGATAGGAGGGCGGAGGCGAGGGCGAGGAGGGCAGCGAGGACAGCGGCGAGGAGACGGGCGGCGGCGGCGGCGGCTTCGAAGGGGGGGGCGGCGGCGGTGGCGGCTGTGAGGACATGCTTTCCAACCTATCCTCCAGCCGCCGTATAATGGCGTTTTGCGCCTCCCTTTCGGAGGTTAGCCACGCATCATATCACTGATGAGGTGTTTACTTACACGGTCTCCTGCCACAACGTGACCAGTCCTCCCAATCTGTCCACATCCAGCAGCAACCGATCGATTTGCCGCTGTTGGTTGAGGACCATTTGCTGCAGTTGCCCCTCGACTGGCTGAGGAACGGGGACTTCTTCCTCACGTACTGGTGCCAACGCTGGGGCACGCGTGGCAGGTTGGGTGCGGCGGCTGACGCGGCCAGAGATGACCTGGTCTGCCGCAGGAGGGGGGGGGAGGGCTCTTCGCCGGCGAGGCGGTTGGGATAGGGGACCTGGTCCAGCTCTGCGCATGATGATTAACGAAACGAGAGCAATAACTTGAAGTTGGGAAGGCACAAACTGGCAAACGGAGACGGCGGAGTGTTTATAAACACACGTCGTGGGCAATGATGCCCTCGAACTGGAACAGCGAGGGCATCGTGCCCGATCACGGAAGCACCTTCTTAGACCGCTGTTTGGCAAAAGAAGAGCTCTCCGGCAGCAGAAGGCGTTCATAATGACGCCTTTTAAGTTGTTCGGCGCGTCAGGAGTGGTCGAACTGTTGTTTGTTGTGATAACTCGTGTTGCCTAAGGGAGGAGGAGGAGAGAGGGTGCCAAACGACTCCATTTTATGGTTCGAACAACTGCGAAGCCTCCAGGCATAACCCCCCGGGAGCTAGGAGCTAATCTGACCAATCGGATTACACGGTTTTGGTAAAAAGTTCCTAAAAGTGGATATAAGTGGGCCGACTGCTGTGTTGAATGCAGGCGTGGCAGTTCTTGCAAAAAACAGCGTTTTTGAACGATTCTCCCTTCTTCCCACGTAGCAATTCTGCCTTCTAGCTACCCAGATCACTTGATTCTAACACAGTATTGCACAGTCTATTTGGTAAGCTATTCGTGGACACAAATATCGGTATTCTGCTGCTAAATCTGTCGCGTTACAGTGCCTGTACGGAGGAGGGTGCCCGGAATTGCAATCTGGTCATCTACCTCTCTGTCTCTCTACCATACAACCACATGGCGTGGTCAGGTCCCCCGTGCAGGCCTGCCAAGTTCGATAGCCCGTTTCAGCAAATTGAAGCTATTCCTAATCCTCATCGATAATCTCATGAGGCGCATCCTCCGACTCGGAAGCTGAGGGCGGTATCGACCTGGTTCGCGAGGTTGGGATGTGATCATATACGGTATCTGCAGCAGCGGCTGGCTGTGCAGCTGGGGGTTGTACAACCTGGATACGAGGGCTATCGTGGTCAGTCGCGTTCTGAGACTCGCTTCCGCGTTGACTCTCGCTTATTTGATCGTCAGGATGTATTGTTTGCGTTGCCATGGCACCCGTGGCAGCGTCATCGTCTTCCAGTCTGCGGATCAGCTGGCCTTTGACCCCCCCAACAAGCAGACCGCGTTCCCGGCACCGATCCCTCAGCACTGGGACTGTGAGAGTGTCATACCTGATCCTTGGAGGAGGCAGTCCGGATGCCTCCGTGGTGGATACGAATTCAGTATTGACATCCCCAAAGTCGTTGGTGCGGAGGTCGGGTGGCAGATACCAGTCATCTACATCCAGCTTGAGTTGACTGGAGTCTATACCCTTGATGCTAATCAGGGCATCCTCCCGACCGTCAGGATGGACGGAAATACCTGTCCTTTTGAAGAGGCTGGCGACCATGGCCCTGTTCTCGTCGCTAAAGGCACGTCGCCAGGCATTGCCAACGACATGAGTGGTCATAATCCTCCGGTCACGAACAGACCAACGAACAGGTGTTGTTCCTGATTCTTCTAAGCTATCAAGATACAGATCGGTCTCTTCCTTCATCCACTTCTTGAAGGGACCGTTGAACCCGACGTCCAGCGGCTGGAGATACCCAGTTAGACCTGGGGGGATGAGGGCCGTGGTTATATTGTATTCCTTAAGGGTAGCTTGGATTTTTGGTGTTTTGTGGAAACTGGCCACGTCTATAACTAGAAGGCATTCGCGACCTTCGGTGTATGGTGCCAGCCTGGTCCTAATCCACTCGTCGAAGAGCATCTCGTTGTTGTATGCAGTCTCATTGAACTTGACCTCAACGCCAGGATGGTAGAATTCCTGTTCCCTAGCGAAGACATTGCCTTTACCGTGAAATATAATCACAGGCCGCAAGTCGTAGTCATCGCAGGTCCCGTCAGCAACCAAGGTCAATACTAAGGTTGCCTGGCGTTTTGACCAACCGCTCCTCTCAGACCTGCCTCGGACCGACGACGTGCCCTTGTGGTCAAAAGTGCATCCATCCAGGAATTCGAAGGGCATAGGGGTCTCATCCAGGTTGACGATGAGGTGAGGAGGGAAGCGTTGCATGCTAATATCGCCGCCGTCGCTCATCAGGGTAATGTTCCTCCAAGTCTCCGTTCTGTTGTTCCGCCTGACGAATTGCAGGAATTCATTGACACTATCGACCACTTCCTCCAGTGCTTTGGTTGATGCGTTCGTGATACGACGATGTGATATTTGGAATCTATTCAGGAAGCCCCTGAACCAACCATTTGAGAAGGCGAACACGTCCGTGGATTCAGGGTAGAGGTCTCCATGTAACGCTATGGAACGACGCATAAACCAGCTTCGCCGAACAAGACGACGGCCCTGCCTGGCGGCGCAGAATTCTGAATATAGCCTCGCCTCCAGCTCTGGCCACCGCGGTCTATATCTAGGGAGTCGTCGGCGTGGTCCCTGCCATATCTGAAATCGGTTTGACCACCAGGTCTGCACCGTCCCCCAACTTCCAATCCCGAAGTAGGCTGCAGCCTCCCTAAGAAACGGGCGGCGGAACCCTTCCTCCACCGGGCTGGCGCCATCAAGTTTGACGCCAACGTGGTCGGAGAGGTCTGGCTGAAGCGGAATCCGATGATTCTCCAGGTAAAGCAAGACCTCTAACTTGCGCCTCCAGGAATATCTCCTCTTGACGCGTGTGACGGCAGTACGGGGGGTTCGTACTCAGGTCTAGCCAATGGTCTGGGTTCCGGGCCTGGTGGTTTCCGGGGCAGTGGCCTGGTTGAGACTGGGGTCACGTCCGTTGACGTTGGGGATGGCATCTATAGAGAGATCGGGACAATATCAGCCAGTCTGGATATACCTATAATACGAGGCTTGAGGTTATACCGTTGATCGTATCGGTAGGGGTAGCTAAATGGAGGTTGTTCCGATCTCTACCAACGAAGCATGACTTTGTCAAGATGCTTGTACAACTTAAAGTCGAATTGCGCCGAATTTTGCCTTGAGAGGGCGAAAGAAAAAGCAACAGTAATACTGAGAATCGATTTCTGTGCTCAGAAACATTAGATTTGAGGTCGCCGTCGTTGTGAAAGTGCCGTTGGCAGCTTCCAACCTGGGAGGTTGTTAAAAAGTAGGTATCGTGATCGGGGAATTTGTGGCCTCACCTGCCGTTTGACCTTTTTGCCGGTCTTCACCGAATTCCCCTTTGGGGATAGTGTCTGTATTTATGGGGCTTAGATCTCGCATATAATTACCCGATATGGCTTAAGGTGAACTCCACGGCTACAGATCGGTCTGAGATTATGAGGTAACTTGTTCCCTTGTACTTGTTGTAGGCATAGGGATGCTACCTGTCCGGGTTACATGTGTAGTGTGGAGGATGAGTGTGAGATGGGGATAGGGGGGGATATGTTTCTCTGAGAGTTGAGTATTTCGTAGAGACTCAAAGGGAGACAAGACAGCATGAAGATGAGAATCAGTTCATCATGCCCGTTACGTCTAGGAACTCGGGAGATACCATCGTGAACGTACCAAGGTAAGGGTAGGCTGTGGTGCGCGTACCTACTTCGAACGGCGCTACTCTGGCGGGTTCTAGAAAGTCCACGTGTCATGCTCTTTTTTTCTTTCTTTTTTATCTCTTGTCTCTTCTTTTTCTTCACTAAAGTACCTCCTGCTTGCTTGCTACACACAATGCCGTACAGCATTACGACTCATTTTCTCTCGTCTAGTGGCACTACCGTACCTATCATGTAGGTAACGTGATTACTCCTACCGAAAGCCACGATAAGTCGGTAGCGAGAAAGAGAAGAAAAGAGTGATGGCATCGGCTGGCTTTCATGGTGGCGGCAACTGATAATACATATCCTACGCCTTCACGATTCTATGATGTGTCTGATTTGGTTCCCTGATCCACACGACAACATGATAGATCTACGGCTTACCGACCTGGTTATCTTCGAGTCTGATGTCTGACTCTTAACTCTCACCGATTTCTATCAAGATGCACTTCCCTAATCCTTCAACGAAACATCCACATTGCTGATGTCACGTACGCATTGTCTCCTGTTCTCCATACTCGTACATACATCCTTACAGTATACCCGTATAGGTATCTTCGTTCTATTCGTGATGCGGTGCTTGTAAGCCGGACGCAGGCTAGTCTCGGCTATGTATGTACAAGTAAGGCAGGCAAGTCGTAAGAGATCTTGGCAATCTAGATGCCCCTACAGATTAATTATGTAGTTACGAGTAGTTAGTTGGTATTCTCTCCATCAAGTCTACCTCAATCCGTAACTCCCCTTTCGTCACGCATATAGATAGGCTCAATGTGCACGTCTTGTCATCGCAGCGGGATCTGAAGCAGACTTAGTCGTGTTGCTTGCATGCTGGGGTATGCAGGACTGTTTCTGAGACTGAAGGACAGATAGATTATCGCGGAATAAGTCGTGGTGGGATTGACGACGGGAAAGATAGAGTTGTTTCGGAGAAACTCAGGAATTCTGCAGGCCAGAGCAAGAAACACGAGACGACGAAGCAAGGGAGGATGCCAAGCAGGACGTCAGGTCTGTGACTGTGTATGTGCATGTCGCATTTTTGCTGCGCGTGTGTCAGTGTGTCAGTCACTGAGTGTGGTCCCGGCATCCCCCCCATCCATCTCATCTCGATGCGAATAGGACATTTCAAATTCATTATTTCGAGAACCGGTGGTTGGTTCGCTGCCTCGATGACATCTCGACTGCGACGATACAACGATACCACCATCTTCTACCTGCCTGTCTTGGAAACATCAGACAGTAAAGATGGGGGATGGAAAGGGAGGGTGTGAATGTAGCCTCGCTTGCGCCGGACAATAATATATATATGTATTGTACTTCTCGCCCACCGTCCTTTTCTGCTTCCCCATTCTCTCTCCGCCCTGCCATCCATCCATCCATCCATCCAACGCCCATCCATCCTTTCCCCGTGCCCAGGATTGATTACTCCTTCTGGCAGAGCGAGACAAGGAGGGGGCGTGTGAGACAGGGGCGTGTTGAAGGGAATCAAATCAATCAACCAACCCAACCCATCGATCGATGGAGGGGGGAGGGCCGCGACATGCAGTGTATGCAAACAGAGAAGAGAGACGCATTGAAGAGTCCGTTACTTCTTAGTTACTAACTGAGTACGACTTGCAAGGAAGTATTAACACGCAGAGTAGATAGAGAGCGAAAAAGAAGAGAGAGACAGACAAGACAGAAAAGAGAAACATTATGTGTTGCTGCATCTCACGCATACCTGCCTACCTGCTGCTGCTTGGCTGCATGCATGTATGCAGACCATTAACGCCCGGCTCTCATTCGTCCGCGCCCGATGCTCGTCTTGTTGGACTGGACGGTTCTGATTAACGTTGACACATCCGAAGAAGGCAAGCAAGAAGGAAGTAGTCCGGCCAGCGGTTAGTTGTGAGACTGAGAGGATCATTTAGATAGTTTCCTTCGTTGGTTAGTTGCGAGAGATAGTACGAAGTCTGAAGAGAGATGTCATTGCGTACACGTGTAGTGTCGATAGGGAGACGTAGACGTAGCCAAAAGCACCCCTCTCCTGGCAAGAACGCCGCCTGCCATCCGGACGGACGCCTCCAAGACGCGCATGTGTAGCATGTGTGAGTGGAACTGCCCGACCGTCTGCCTGCCTGCCTGCCTACCTGCATCCCATCGCTCATGATATGCCTACGATAGAGTACCTACATAACAATATGTGGGCGTCCGTTCCAGGGGTGTCTACCTACCTACCTCCTATAAAAATCACGAACATGGTTGGCTCCAAAAACGAGAGCAAATGGTTTGTTGATTTATTTTCTATTTTCCGCTCTTTTTCATCTACACACAACCTTTTGTCATTTGACACGGCACAAATGTGCGTTATGTCGAGAAACAAGCCGTGTCACCCTCCCTCTCTTCCCCGTATATGGTGATGATGAAGGATGGATATTCTCTGGGAACGGTACCCGAACACCCACACCACACCAACCACGACATACTACAACACCAACACACACGCATGACGGGAAAAAACCATGGATACGACCGCCGTGGTCCACACCATCTCATCACCCATCCCATCCCATACACGACACACGCCTCCGAGACAAGGTAGGTACCGAATCTCTCACTCATGTATCCGTACGATACAGCGTAGGGGAGGGGAGCGTAATATATTATCTGTATGCAGCAGGTTTAGGGTAAATGTGATGTCGAACCAGCAATCCCGTCGTCGGTTATTGGTGTCGTAGCAGTAGGGCCGAGTCACTTTGTACATATTTCCATCCATCCCTCTCACTCTCACTCTCTTGTCCATCATCATCATCATCGTATCTAGATTAAGACAGGGAGAAATCTCAGCCACCCAATACTACTACCTCTCTTCCCTTCCCTTCCCAGCTGCATACATCGGTTATGTATGGGATTCATGCTGCTGAGCCGATATGTATGCGTGTGTGTGTGTCCCTCTCTTTTTGTGTGCGAGTGTCTCGTGTGCCTATAATACGCCCCCCCTCCGAACGGTTATCGCCCACGGCAAGCAATTCCTCCCCAAGACACCGCGGGAGCGCAAGCCACAAAATGCTATATTAAGCCTGTTACATTTTCTCACTCGTCTATATCACTCTCTCGTCTAAATATCCGAGAGGATGATGATGATGATTATCTGGACTGGACTGGATGACCCCCCTTCGTCAGTTATGCGAGGAACGAATGTGAGATGCGTGCAAGTCAGGTGATCGATACAGGGCTTGCAGGCTCGGTTGGTGAGGATGAGGATGAGAGAGGTCCGGTATATCCCGAGGTTATATAGACAGCCGGGACACCTAGGATATGCATTATGGTGTGAGCAGACAGACAGACACAGCGAGAGAAAGATATGAGGCTGTAGATTCAAGGCAGCCACACCGACGAGAGCACTCCATCAACCGAGGCAGGCAAACGAGCATGGTCACGCCATCGTTTCGAGGGGGGATCAGATACACGAGTCGAATCGCTCTCCAGCTCAGCTTCAAGTCAACTGACTGAATGGAGTGACGGAATGGTTGGCTGGGTTTCTCCCAACCACTAATGGAGGTACGTACGCCTTGCACGACACGCCAGCCAATACACCCGCTTCTCTGTGCGC
Source organism: Xylariaceae sp. X167 (assembly GCA_028637775.1). NCBI lineage: Eukaryota > Fungi > Ascomycota > Sordariomycetes > Xylariales > Xylariaceae > Xylariaceae sp. X167. The sequence goes on from JAJFDK010000191.1 coordinate 20,063, forward strand.
GGTCGCACACTTTGTTTGTGGCCGGCAATCCGGGGAAACGTTTTATCGGGCGAGGAGCCTGCCTGGTCTTCCTTCATACGACTTGTTGGTGAGTAGTCCGACGAACTAACAACAGCAGCAACATACCGAGGGAGAAAAATGAGAGAAACGAATGGGATCAAAGGAACCAACGCCAGACCCAGACCCAGACGAAGACAGACAGAAAGAGAAGAGAGAGAGAGAGCGCATGCCGTGCAACCTCGCACAGTCGCAACTCGAGCGATACCTGTACGCCTACGCCCAGCCGATCCGGTTGTACTTCACATCTGCCGTGCGACGGATCTAATATGAGACAAGCATCCAAGTGCCTGTTTGATGTTTCTCGCCCTCTTTCTCTCTGCCCCCTCTCTCTTAATCTCTGTTCCCCCGTCCGGCTGGCAAAAGAAAGAAGACAAGCCACTGCTGATTTTGGTTCTGAACACTTGACGCCCATCATCCACCGCCCACATGTCCATCATCCATTCCCACATGGCACGCGAAATGAGATGGACATGGGTGTGTTGCCTTGTGGATTATGTGGAGGTTTGGGGCGACGATCAGAGAGATAGACGGACAGACTACTTACTATCGTACTAATACCTAGTAAAGTAGTCCGTAGAGATCATCATATAGACAAATCAAGAAGTGATAGCCGCGCATGAAATACATACGTACAATGTTTTTATTTTATTCCAGCTATCTCATAAACTGGCTTCTACCCAGTTCTAAATCAGATTCGGCTCAGGAAGCCCTCTTCTCTCTCTCCTACCTTCTTCATGTCATTAATCAAGATCTGACTCTTTTTTCTTCATTAAAGAGAGGTTCGAATGCCTACCTCGTAGGGCTGAGAGAACCTGGGACGCAACTTCGCACGCCGCAATTAGGCTACGGGAACTAACCGAAGCAAATAGAGGCCACTGACTAGACGTCAGCTCGACATGTCCCGCCAGGAGTACATACCAGTGCACTTTGATCCTTCGACGGGAAAAAGGGGGTGATATCCGAGATACCAGATACAACAAAGTACGACCCCCGGACACAAGGCATGCGCTTTAATGGTACAGAGACAATCCAGACTCCATGCTCGGGGTTAGGAGTTGAACAGTGTAGGTAATCCCTTCCAGTCGGGAATGCTCTATGAGTTCTCTTTATCGCCGTGATCGTGGTCCGGGTTGTAATGGGTTTCGCCCAGCATGGCCGACGGCTCGGTCGTCATAGCGGTCTGAACACTAGGTTGCGGCTGTGTTGACACCGTGGGACCACTCGGTTGAGGCGGTATCGACTGGCTGCGTGTAGCAGCACTATTGCCAGCAGCGGCATGCAGTCTTTGGTCAAGCACTTTCAGCGCAAGAGCCCTCCGTCTTTCAGCCTCCGCCCGAACGCCACCGGCAGTCGATCGTTGATGAAGGTTGGTGCCTTGAGCCGCAGTGATCTCGGCCTGGGAGAACGGCGTGCAGATTCGCATCGCTACTAGCAGATTGAAGACCTGGTCTGCAAACGCAGCCACGAATGGCTTGGCGGGCCCGGGGAAGAACTCGGAGAAGGCGAAGCTCTCGCTGGCATCGCCTCGCAACGAGGCTGGTTGGGACGAATCGAGATCGGGGAAGACGGTCTTGTAGAATCGGAGGTAGGTCCAGCTCGTAAGGAATCCAAATAGGGCCAGTGGCAAACTTGCCCCCGAGATCCAAGGCGTCAAGTTAGCCGCCGTGATCAGGCCAAGATAGATCAGAGGAAATCGTGGTACGCGCAACGATAACACGCCTCGGAATAGGGTTACCGTGTGAGCCGGGACGAGTTGGCTGAAGGCGACGAGGAAGGAGATCTGGAGAGGAATTGTGCCGTTGATCGTGGTCAGCCTGGATAGCTCGTAGTTAGCCAACAAGTCTCGCGTGAACCAGTCCGTCTACCCAGCGTCTAGAGAGGCTTACGTCCAACCCTCATCTCGGGTGAGAGTGAACATCATGACCAAGAGCAAGAAACACAGAAAGTTGGGAATCAGCGATGCGACGACGAGGAACTTGGCGAACTCCTGCGAGGACCAAGCCCGCTCAAGATACCTCCCTCCATTGAAGAGCGTGACGCCGGCAATAATCAGGCTCGTCAGGTTCTCCTCGACCAGAGTCGTCGTGAGGAACGTCCACGGATAGAACAGAGACAGCTGCGGCACTAGGGTCAACCACTCGATGACGACGCTGGAGCGATGGGCGCCATGGATGATGATGCTCGATAACGATTGCAGTACCAGGACGGCGAGGACTATGCGGGTCACTGGCGGTATATTGAGTCGCGGTGGCATCTTGCGTAGGGAGATAGATGCATAGAGCGACTGTAAGAGGCAGTATTTCGTAAGATGTCAGGCAGTTAGTTAGGGATTCCAAAGGTATGACTTAAGGCGAGTTGATCGGCGGGCAGCGAGGCATGTTGAGGCAAGCTGCAGGTACAGTGTGAGTGAGATGTTCCTCAGACTGTCACTACCCAACGGGTTAGCCTGATGACCAAGCCACAATGCCAGGAAAACGGGGCCGTTGCCTCGTGGGTCAATGCCGGCAATGTGGCTGGAGAGGCGGCTAGGATGTTTTGGTGCTAGTCCCACGCTGTCGGACATTTAAGCGCCATGTCGATATTGAAGTCCGTGCAAGTGAGAAGTACATTCGAGTACTTCGGAGATGATTTCTCCTGCGAGCTTGCCGCTACTGCAAGTAGGGATAGACAGAAAAATTCGGAAAATAAGGTGCTCTTTTGGTCTCTCTTGATTGTTGAGTGAAAGAGCGGAATGAAGCTGGTAGGTACTTGTGTTGAATATTCTTCCATCTGAAGGGCCGACGAGCTGTTGTGAGTACGAGTAGGTACGGATTACTCCGCGGACCAGAGGAACCAGTTCACCTTGCACGACTATTGGTAGTCGAGACGTTCTTTGCTTCGTCAAGTCAGCAGCTTGAGGTCCTAACTGCAGCTACGGAATACAGTGGTAACGAGAGATGTCGCTGGAAACGGCAAATCCCATTCTCAAACCCAGGTTCTTCTGCGGACTACAGAATAAAAGTGTCACCTAAGGCCTCAAGACCCATCCTACCTAACCCACTTTTCCGCCTAGAACCAGGGACTACCACTCCTAGAGCAAGGAAAGCACATTCGACTCGTCCAGAGGTACCCGTGCCGTACCTACCGGCCGACCGACCGACCTTGGAGGCGTGGAGACCCAATTTTCCCTTCCGCACATGACGATGAGTTGACACGAATTGCCGAGGCATTCAGTTCGGACCATAGGGGAACAAGATCCTATTGTCGGCAACATGAATACAGACATCAAAATGTGTCGAAGTTGAGCTAGGTATGACTATGGATTTCGTCCAAAGCGCAGAGTCCCGTTCTCCAGGGTAGGTAGGCATTCATTCCTCGCAAGCAACGGAATACCTCCCGCGAAGTCTCTTGTGCAGGCTAGACTGGATAGCGACCCTGCAGCACCGACATGATCCACCGCGTGGCCGGCAGCACGCTAGGTGGGTACGGATTGGGTACCTATCGAGAGCTCATGAGCATGATTCACGGCTTCAACGAGACTCCACCACAATGCCCAAGGTAGGTATCTCCAGAGAGCCTACGCAAGCAACAAGACAAAACATCATGAGACGGGTCGCTTTCATCGTCAGGCATCGAATACTTGATACCTACCTCTTACCTGCCTATTGTGCTCCCATACTTGCAGAGTCTGGACATTCAACCTGGCAGGGACGAGTAGGTAGTGTAGCGGTCCCCTGTTCCAGGTCGCCGAGCGTCTGGGGTGGGTGCTACGTACAGGTTGTAGTATTCCGTACCTCCCTGTGAGGTATTCCGTACCTGTCAGGGAGGCTATGCACCTTGCATACAGCAGGTCAGCGGTACCTACGAGACCGTGTTGGGACGCTCCCAGGCCTCTGGAGTCCTGGCTACCACGGTGCTAGCTCGTTTCCGCTTGGCTCTGGCGATTGGCTTTGGAAAGATCTAAGAATGGGCTACCTAGTGTATTTCCAGACCTTGCTAGCCATATGCCTACGGGCACTGACTTCATTTGCGGCGTGCCTAGCAGCTCCCTAAAGACAGGCGGGTGGAGTTAGTGAACAGGTCAGCGACTCGGTCAAGAGTGGCCACACGTTTAAGCTTCCGTCGGCGGTACCTACATCATGTACGGATCACTCGTGAAGAGGTACCTGGCATGAACAGCAGCATCCGTTGCATCTGAGGAATGGCGTACGGGATCGGTCATCCGTAGATCCTCCGCTTGCTGTCGAAAACGTGTGCATGCCTGGTATTATTCCGTATACAGATACGGTATTGAATCCGTATGTTAGGTAATGTTACGATAATCCGTGTCGTGGCTTCTTCGATGAATCGAGCTACGGATAGTGTATTGGCACTGCCGGTACAGCAAGCCGCTGGTAGGTAGACGCTAGCAGAAAATCAGGATGAAGCTCGAGCCTCGAAGTCGACACTAGGCACGCACTGTAAGGGCATAGTGCAGTGGAAGTGCGGATTACGCCTACGGATTGCCTACCTACCACGGATTGTCCACGGAATAGGCTGAGCGTGCTGAGCGTGCAGGGAAGACGGTTAGGCAGGGTGCACTACTGCGCAGGTCCTGCGTATCGTCGAGATACCGTTAAGGCAGTGTAACCTGGAGGTACTGTGCCGTCTTTGTACATTAGCTACCTAATGGGTACAAGTATCGTGCTGTATGTGCGGAATCATCTGTGCGGTGCGATGTAATCCGTACAGGCGTGGATTGCACTACGACGTATCCGTATCCAACCTGGGGCAGTGAATTGCGGAATACTTGTACACATGAACCTTACGATTGCGGTGCGGTACCGTGCCTTCCAACGTCGGTACTTCTAGAGAGATCTAGCTAATCTGAATGGATGATTTGAAGCAAGCTAAACCTTCCCTAATGAGGCGTGTGAGGCGTGTCTTGCTTGCCTTACAACTTACTTTAGCATGTCATATCTACCTTAGCGTATTGGTGACCCAGGTCCCAGGCAGGTACCTGTGGTATCATCTTCCAGTTCTCCTCTGTACCTTCCTCGTGCCTCTGCTGTTAGTCGTGCCTTCCTCACTCCTTACTCCGTAGGTAGTCGATTCCTTGCCTCGAGCATTAGTGGGGTCCGATACAGGTGAATCGAGTAAGAGCTCCCAGTCATGCCTTCCTAACCTGATAATCGTGGACTCGAGGACTCGGGGACTCGAGGTCGAGGTGTTCGTCGCGACTTCCACTGATTCTATGGAATACATGTAGGTACGGATCATGTACTCTGCCCGCTTTATCTCTGAGGTACTGTGCATTCCCGAGTCCTCGTCTGTATTCTGTGCTTCTATTCTCCGTTCCTCGTACAATACGGAATAAAGACTTTAACAAATAGAACCCTGAGGTCGTCTCTGCTTTGAAAGGTACCTAGTCTTCAAGTCAGTCCACTTCGTTAATTCAACGCAACCGTAGGTAGTCCTCACCGTTCCTTGATATCCGGGCTTCAATTCCAGAATCACTGACTAGGCACCTGGCTCTTTCCCAAGCTCAGGTATCCGTACGGTACCGACAAGTAGCCCTGGTGACTAAGTTATCGGAATCCGCGCCCAGAGTTTCTCATCCACTGGCATTTAAAACTTGCCCCAAGCTGGCCCTGCACGTTTAAATGCACTAGGCCCCATCGGGGCCCAGGGTGGGTCGGCAAGACCTTTAGTTTTGGCCCCGACACGACATGGACCTTTGGTCATTCAGGGCTCATCAACTCCCGCCTCTCATCATTCTTGTCTTCAACACCACAAATCCGATCAGCTTCCAAATCCAGGCCGCCGGCCGCCATCGCCGATACGCCGCCCTAGGCTTCTTGCTCTTGCTCAGGCTTACTCTGTCATCCGGATTCTAGTCGCCTTCGCCCTCGTTGTTTTGTGCTTTCACCTTTCAAGAGACACCACACAGACGCACACACACACACACGCATGATGAAGGAATACTTAGATTCCAACCGAGTCAATTTCTTGATTTGGAGGTTCGTTGTCACCGTTTTCTCCGTTTCCCCGTCGCCCCTCTCAATCCTTGTTTTTCACTTCACCACTGCTTGCCAGTCGCTCTGCCGTTCGCAGCGCCAGTATCCACACTCGCCTGGCCACGTTTCCGTTGACTCTTGAATTTTAGGTATTTATTAGAAGGAAGTACGTGTCTATCTACCGCCAGGCGCTGTCTTGTTGATTCGACCGCCCGTTGGAGCACTTGGTTGGACAGCTGTGCTGCCATTGTGCGCAGGGGGAATTGGGTGGGCGAGGGTTTGTGGCATGCGAGCTGACCTTGAGCCTCTGTAGACTATCGCGAGACCGCCGTCAAATTCCAAAAGGAGTGGCACGTCAAGGAACCCCATCGGCAACTGGACTTCGCGCCGTATGTCAAAAGTCATGCGCTCGTCAATGTACTAAACAAAGGTCTGCTGTACCACTCGCTAGAGAGAGAGTATGCACGAACAGCTCAGGTATGTGTCAAAATCCGCGATGATCCTGGTGCTTCTATGAAACTCTGCGCGGATTGCGTATGATGCGTGCGATGCATGCATTGAGCAAAAATAAGAATCCGAAAATCAATATAAAAACACATAGCGCCCACAACGGCACTGCCACTCCGGATAACTGATCACCGAATTGAAAATCTCCAAATTGCTGCCCAGGATCCGACCAGGTGGGCATTGGCACTGACGGCTTTGTGTGCAGGTACCTGATGCAGCGCAAGCGGCAATGGCCGAGGCGATGCAGCTAGGGGTTTTCGGTCCACTGGAAGCGCAACCGCAGACTCACCAGCAGCAGACTTATGAGAGCGACGACGACGCCGAGGCAGAACCAGACACAGAAGTGCTCCAGACGACTGCTGTAAATCCTGCGCCAGCATTACCCGTGCCTACATCAGTGCCAACGGCGGCCGACGCGGACATTGTCCGGAAGCGCCAGGCTGATAGGCAATCACAGGGCTCCATTGTGAATGGATCCCCAGCCAAGCGGCCACGATTGAGTAATGGATACGAAAATGGAGCCGATGCAGCCACTACCCCGATGGAATTGGATAGTCAGGGTCACCATGGCGACAATCATGCTTATCCGTCCCCCCTAGAGGGCGAACAGGCGCCAACGCCCAAGCCTCACGATGAGCGGCCCCAGCAAGGCACCCAGTTCGAGAAAGTCGAAGAACTCGCGTCCGAGACTACCTTTCTCCCCCTAGCCTCGGGGATCGATGATGCATCCGCCCTCTCCAGGTCAAACAGTGACAGTGACAGTGCACCAGTGCTACTGCACTGCCAATGGCATCCACGGGATCCTTTCCTCTTGGCGGGTGCTGGAACTGATGCACTAGCCCGCATTTGGAATATTTCCCGTGGGCCAGCCGATCCTGCATCAGACGATCACGTGACCCCCCATGTTCCTGACTATCATGACCTGGTCGACGACGAGATGCCAGGAAAGTTTACTGTCACGGCTATGGCTTGGAGCACGGACGGCTCGTCGATTGCTATTGCTTCCGACTCCGACTCAAAAGCCAGGCTCAGCTTCTGGACCACCGAAGGTGCTTACATTCAGCACTGCGAAGTCCCCGAGCCCCCCATCATCAAGCTGCGTTGGTGTCCTCGGAGCGCAAAGATTCTGGCAGTAGCACCTAGTCGTCGAGGTACAATGATTACCGTATATGACCCGATGAACCAGAATCCGGCAACCTATCAGCTCCCACACCACGATCTTACCGCTGATCCTCTCGATGCGGTGTGGACTAGTGACACTGATTTTTTGGTATGCGGCGGTGAGCTGCTAATACTTTTGAGACTTGGTAATGAAGAGATATCCGAAGTGCAGAAATTGGAAACCAGAGAAGGAGATACCTTGTTGCACGTGAAGTATGATCCGCACTGCTCCTTGGCTGCCACGTGTGGAGAGAAAGGCATCATTGATGTAAGGATCCTCTTTATTCTCCGAGACTTGTTACCACTAATCATCGTTCTACCCAGATTTGGGATAACTCAGGCACGCGCCGCTCTATCGGAGCTCACTGCGATGCCGTGACTGCGCTGGCATGGCAGCCAGTACAATCAGCCGCCGGCCTCACTGACAATCAAAGATTACTAGCATCGGGCGGCGAAGATGGAGTTATTTGCCTTTGGAATGCGCTTGCCCCAGAAGGGCCGGCAAAAGCCTCATTGAACATGGTCAATCCTATCGTTGCGCTTGCGTTCACCCCAGATGGTGCCTTTATCGCGGGAGCAACAAGCGAAAGAATACTAATCTGGAAAGTCGGCGACTTCGCAACCCCACGTGCCAGTTGGAGTCGTACAGCCCAGTTCGGCCCACTAAGTCCTCGCATGAGCACTGACTCTGATGAAGACGACGAACATTGTCTGTGCTGGGATGCCACCGGTCACAAACTGGCGTTCGGAGTGAACAACCGTGTAGGTATCTTCCATCGACCGCCACTCATGGATGAACACTTACATTTTTGCAGCTTGCCGTGATCAACTTTCGGTAATTATTTCGTTTACAACAGTCGATTAACTCCGTACGTATACCAGTCTTGCCCGGTCCTGGCGGCTGCGTCTGGAGACTCGGTTGGTCCATGTGAGAAGAGACCAAGTTGCTTACAATCATCACGAGGACGGTTGATCTGATTCAACCACAACTTGCAAGGGATCCTGGCGATCCTGATCCAGGATCTAATGATTAAACTGATAGATGCTACTGCCTGGTTTCTTCGGTACATATTTGCTTTTACATTTTGTTCTGAGAGGCTACTGCCGTTTCGATATATCGGTTCATATTCTTCTCTTGGTTCCACAGACATTGACGGCGACAATGGCTGCTACTTGTACAACAGCTGGAGGCTGGAGGGGGGACATCGTGGTTTATTTTTTTTGGGTCGGTACGAAACGCTATCCTTACTGTCGATTATTATTGATTATTATCATTATTGTCGAAGGTGAGCGGATGCGAAGTTCGACATGGGGGTTGCTTGTACTGTGGTATCGGAGTAAAAGTTCATTATCGCTGGGTAGCTTGATTATTGTTCTGCAATATACAGGGATCGTTGCTGGACATTGTTTGCACGGGATCTCTGCTGTGGTGATGTGACGATGTGATTTGAAGCTGCTGTGTTGGCGTGTCTCCGTCTCTCTGACAGAGTTGATTTGTACCGTCTCTTATACGAGACTGGCATATCAGGCTCATTCACGACTTGTCATCGGATACCTATCTCTGTTTGTGTGTCCTAGAAACTGTTCTCATTCTCCCACAATGACCTGACTACCATAACCCGCATCTCACCGACCGAATCGCACCCTGCAATCAGCCAAAATGCATCTCGACAATGGCCTGCACATGCGCGCCAGGGTGCAGAGGCTGGGAAGGGACTCATAGTCCCGATGGCGCACGTGGATATTATGCGCGGCTGACAGCACGCAGATTGTGACCGCGTTACACACATGGTCTGAGGTTCTCGGTACTTGGTTGCGAGATCTGGTCAGCGTGGTGGCATGTTGTTGTCGTGCTCACTTCCGGTTCAGGGGCAAAATTCACATCTTGTCAGTGATGTTTCTAGAAGATATTAAGTGCTTATGGGAGCTGACGAGGGGGCTTCTATTCCCAGAAACTTTTGGTCCGTGGGAGAAAAGCTAAGCATCTTGATTGTGTTTGAATCCGTTTCTTTGTTCTCCCTCCAACCCCTGTCCTTGTATCCTATATCCCGGCCCGCCTGTCAACTCGTCGTTTGCCGTAGGATCGAGCGATCTTGGACTACATTTGATCTTTCACTCAGTTTTCTGGTAAACTCGTAACAAGACTGTGAGTATTTACTAAATCTCCGAGATACAGTCATGCGATCATATATCCCCGACACAGACCCTGTTTATGTGTGTAAGTCCTATGTTACACGGGCCCTTCTCCCGCCCTTTGTTCATCTCGGTGTAACAACCCGAGGGAAGCGGGAGTCATCCCATTGTGATTCTAAAATAAGCTACATAACCAGCCATTCGTCCAGGTATGTGCATACATACCTTTCAGTGAACTTTCAGCCCCGAATGCAAAAAAAGCTGAAGGCATAAGGAAGGCAAACAGCCAAAAACAATGTCTCGCTGACGTATGTGAAGATCAACACCGGTAGACACAAACCCCCCTGTATAGGAATGACAGGCACGCTATGCAAGTATGACATACAATCTGTCTAGGCGGTGGATCTAGCGTGCCTGGGTGCCTGCCTTAGCCCACGATTCGACTTCCCCGGTCGCCATGACATCTCCACAACTCTGACATCACTCGTCTCGCGTCCGTCCATCCAATCACCAACCTCACCACCATCACCATCACCAAGACCTCCGACATCGTCCCTACCAAAAACACCAACAACAATACCAAGACACAAATGTCGTTAACCACCGGCCATCCAAGCAACGACCCCGCCGACCCCAAGAACGAGCAGAGACGCAGCCTCCAGGCGCGCGGCTACAACCCCTTCGGCTCCGAGCTCGAATCCGACAGCGACGACTGGAAGACGGAGATGCAGGGCTGGCCCGCCGGCACGCCGCGCGAGCAGGCCGCGTATTTCGCGAGCTATAAGGAGATAAATGGTGTTAAATATGCGCCTGAGATGCCTAGGCCGGCGCGTCATCAGGGGTGCGTTTCTTTTTCTATTTCTTGATTTTGAATTTGTTGTTTAAGGTGTAAGGTGGATGGTGGTAGGTGTAAGGGTGAATGACGGTACTGACAATGATGAATAGACCCAAACCCGGCGAGTCTTGGGCCACAGTCGAACGCCGCCGCCTCGCCGCGCAAATCCTCGACTCCCCCGAACTCCTCATGATGGCGTCCCTGCGGGACAACCTCGTACGTTCCCCTTCCACCCCATCCCCCCATTCTCCTCCCAATTTCACCCCTCTCCCCATCCATATCCTAACGAACAACCCAGTCCCTCGCCTACACCCGCCTCAAATACACCCGTATGCTCTGCGGAGTCTTCGAGCAGAGCAACCCGCGCGAAAACCCTCCCGTCCCGCTCTCGGACGCAGGCTACGACTCCTACGACTCCGATCGCATCTCCGTCGGCAACGTCTCCCCCTCACATCGATACAAGAACAACAACAAACAGGGCTAGAATTAGCACCTGACTTGAGACTGAGTGGGCTGGGGATTAAAGCTTTCTTTACGCCGCCATCCTCAGTTTATTGACAACGTCCTCTGTTTTTCGACGACACCGTCTGCTTGTTGCTTTTTTACGACGATATTGCTTGATGTGATTACCAATGATACCAATCGCTTTTGCGGCGCGCATTTGCTTTCTTTAAAATGGAGGATATGCGAAAGGACGGAATCTCCTGCACGTTCGGGAGGAAGATGGAGGACGGAGTCTCTTATGCTATGTGCAGGAATGAGCGGGATTATTAGGGACTCTTGTGCGCATTCGCACATTCCAGAGCATACCCATGATTCTCTAAGGGATATCACCGTTTGCCATCCTTCCATCCGGTTCCCTGGATCCGAAACCCTACCCGAGACCATTCGCAAGGAGCTGTACGATAATAATGAGACATGACATATTCACACTGATTCACACACTAATAGCATGAGACCTAATCTGTGAATTGAAATAACGTATCGTCGCCCCCAGCTATGTGTGTACATAGCTAGGTCGGTTAAAAAGTAAAGTTGAATCCACGGTATGTACGAAAAAGCACGGCTTTAATTCCAATAAAAGGACCCAGAATCCCCCTTCCAACATGCTAAGATGCCATGCCGTCACCCACCACCAATATCCATGCCCGAGGCCCTAGTATATACATCATTCGAAAGAAAAACACCCAGAAAAAAGAAGCTCATAAAAACAGATCATTATCCAAAGCCGTATAAGCCAAGCGAGAGCAAAGCGTTTAGCAAGAATAGCCACCATCAAGGGATGAATGAGCCAGGATACGAAGCAAAGCCGATACACCACAAGCGCCATGCCATGAAAAGAATCCCTCGATCCACGCCATGTTGAAATGCAAAATACTCTAACTCGGTCGTGCTCTTCTCCACTCCATCCTTCTAACCCCCTTCCTAAATACCCGGTTCCGAGGTCAATTCGTTTCCACTCATTACGCGACATCATGCATAGCGAGTCGTCGGCGAATTCCGTGCCTGTGCCCACTGCTGTTGCTGCTGCGGCTGCTGTTGATATTGTTGTTGCTGCTGCTGTGGTGGTGGCGGACCATATGAATAAGGTGGTGGAGGATTTCTCCCGCCATTCATGAAGGGACCAGGAGGCGCATTGGGGCCTGCCCAGCCATTATTGCCAGGATTGCCGTTATTTCCACCAACCCAGCTGCTGTTCGGCTGCGCCTTTTGCGCCAGATTTCTCCTTCGCGACCTTCGTCCACAGCAGGAGCAACAACAGCCCAAAATCGCGATGAGGATAAGACCACCGACAACCGATGCGACCGGAATTGCTATTTCCTTGTTGTTACGGAAGAAATCTTGAATCTTATCCCAAAGGTTTGATCCTTTACAAACACCGTGATCGCAATGGCCGCCTCCTTCGCAGGGTGTTCCATCGAGAAAGTTTGACTGTATAACATCACAGGATCCCGGCGGCAGGTTTGGTGTTTTGCAACGAACCGTACAGCTGCTTCCGTCGCAAGCACTAATGTCTTGGCTGTTGTCCCCTAGGCCACCGAGTTGTACCTGGCACTGCATATCGCGAGACGTACATTGACCCGAGGCGCACTTGAGACCTGCCCCATCTGCACCACAACTCTGGCCATTGGGCGCCTTCAGATCTGATGGACAAGTCGCCGAGGTACCGGTACAGGTTTCTTCTGGGTCGCATGAGCCTGTGCTGCTTCGACAAACGGTTCCGTTTGAGGCAAAGTGGCATTGCGCGGTACAGCACTCTTCATTTGCCGGGTCACAAAGGGAGCCGGCTGTGAATTTACACGTCTTGGGATCGCAGCAAGGGTTGTTCTTGCAGCCCTCATCCCCACCACAGTCACATTCTTCTCCTTGTTCAACGATGCCGTTGCCACACTGACTGCCCGATATAGTTACGACGTTTTTGTTGTTGCTGAGGCATTCGGAGTTTACACTATTGCGGGCCATGGCGGAACAGATATTTCCAACGGTACAAGCCGAAAATTGTGAGATACCAGGGCCTGTGGACGGGTTCATGATGAACGTTCCCCCGGCATTGCAGGTAGTGGTACTCAGGGGACAGCATTGATTGTTGGCGCGAGTACCATCTGAGCAGGTTTGTTGCGTGCAGTCATGATAAGCACCAAAAGTATGGCCACTCTCATGAGCAAAAACCTGCCATTCCGTGTTCGTCCGAACGACCACATTTGCGCCGGCTGTCGTGTCATTGCCGTTCGGCGTAGCACCCTGCGAACATAGCTGACCTAACCATGCCAAACCCACGGCAGCATCGGTGGCGCAAGTGCTCATGAGGGTCCAATAAGCATTGTTGTCCTCAAACTGGCCTCTCCATTGTGAGAAGAGATCTAAGCGATTGCTGATTGTGACACTTGGGCCACAGGGTTGGTTCCATCGCGACCCGGCTGGAGGGGAACCGGGACATTGAGCATCACTAATGGTCAGATTTCGAATGCCCAGGCTGATGTTGAACGTCGACTCATATACCGCCGATGCCATGTTGACCATGTTGATGAGATTTTGGGTCACGTTAGCCTTGGATTCAAACTGGGCAGTATAAGTGCAGTCGGTCGCGATACCGATCAGGGCAACCTTTCTGGAGGTGGGACAACCCTGGGTAGACCCGATACTATTAGCAAGGTTGGGGCCACCACCGGTTCCACCGGGAATCGAGTCGCTCTGCCGGCGAAAGACGGCATTGGGGTCGATTGACGTGAGGTCGCGCAAATCGACTCCTAACTGGATGGGATGGTTGAGCTGGCTGTTGAAGTCAAGCAGATCAGAAGAACAAACGGAAGCATTACTGTCAAGTTCACGCTTGAACTCGGCGCCCGAGGGGTAGAAGTCCGCGCCAATGTCAGTATCCCTCCAGAGGATCATATAGTCGTCATCAGCTTGGTGAGCCTCAGGATCCTCGTCAAGGCGTGTTTGCCTGTACGTTGAAGCCCGTTGGATATGGTGATAATTCCCGTTCATCCCAAAGGTGCCTTCAAACAGGGGATTCGGACCATCCCGGAAGACGGCGATTCTGGCCCAGCCTACGTTGAGCCATTCTGAGTGATGAGGGTGGTGCACAAATGCATGGCCTTTATAAATCCTATGCTCTCTCCTCTCTATGGGCTCCGCGTGGCTGACGGTGCCATCGGGACCTAAATACTGGACTGTTGCCTCCTCAGACAAGACATCGTGGTTTGGCTCTAGTTCTATCCGCACTTCATCCTTCTGCTCGTGAAGCAAGAAGCTGATGTCAAATGAGGAGTGGGCATGGACGCGATTCGACGGCGTATGGAGGGTTGGCCTGTCGACTTTAGAGATGTAGTTCAAGGGGTTGCGCTTCACGGAATGCGCCTCTGAAGTGCATGCTAGGCCCAATAACGCAACGAGCGCGGTTAGGGAGACGCGCATGTTCAAGACGATGAGCATGGCCGATACGGCCAAGACAGGGGTTGGTTATCAACTTATCACAATCATGCAAGAACGTGGGGAAGTTTGATATCAGTACGGAATAGTGTGAGATCGAGAGAGAGAGAGAGAGGGAGAGAGACAGGTCAGAGAGGGTCAAAGAGGGGTGAAGTGAAGGGGAAGTCTGTGGAGAAGAAGCACAAGATCATTCCCAGCCATTCGGCAGGATTGGGACAGGAAGAGGCGGAAGGAGTGATGGAGAAGAGTTTTCTATTCCTATTCAGTGCGGCAGGAGCAGCCGGGCTCGATTCACGAGAGCTGGTAGGGCAATGGGAGGGGAGAGAGAAGCAGGACTCGCAGCAGCAGCAGCAGCAGCAGCCGGAAAGTGAAAACCGGATGGATGTACGGGGATGGTATCAGGTACGGACTGGCAGGTACGGACTGGCGCGGGTTGCCGACTGCCGCTATGATAGTGTAATGAGTCAATTTCAATTTGGATACGGTGTGATCGTGCAGCTGCACTGGCTACGCGATAACTTCAGGCATACGTAAGAACCCTCGCTAGAGTCATAGCACGTCGTCGTTTTCCAAATCCAGTTGGTCTGCCTGCTGAGCCACGATGCTGCTGCTTTTAACCTCACCTGCAGCTCTGCCCGTCACTTGTGCATGGAACCTGCACAACTCCCAATACGGAGCAGTGGAATACGGAATACGGACATCTGCAGAATATTCCGTCAGAGTACAGAGTCCGTAAGTTTTACGGTGCCAACTCAATGTACCTAAGCGAGGGGTCCCCGTTATTTAGCAGCGTGGTACCAGGCTTAAGTAAGTATTTTGAGGGTCGGAAACCGTACGCCAAAAACATTCCAGTTATTAGCTTTTATGTTAAAAATAGTGTTTAATTGACACAGTGGTAAAGGAAAACAATGGTATTAATAGGACCAAGATATTCAAACTACTTAAATGGTTAAAATAATAGGGTGTGTAAATAATATAATGGTAGAATCAAATATGTGGTAAATGGGGAATAGTGGTTAGTGGTGTTAGTTGTGAAGAACTAAGTATTGAAGTAGAGAGAAAAGGGTGATTTAATTGTAGTGTAATAGTAGTAGGAGTAGACATAACGGTAGGTGATGAACATCGTTTAGTGATCTGACATCGTTTTAATTTCAACATCGTAATACTCAGTACATGCATATATTATGATGATAAATGAAAAATATGTAATAAAAAGAAATAAAACTTCAATATATGAATAAACATCGCTGAACACATATTTATTCATATAAAACATTATATATGCAATTAAACAAACAAATAATTTCTGATATACGAATAATTATGAAGTTCATTCTTTTATTTACATAAATCGCTATCTACATAAATGATATATGTCGATTTCATAGGTTAGTAGGTTAGTAGGTTAGGAGATTAGTAGGTTAGTAGGTTAGTAGGTTAGTAGGTTAGTAGGTTAGTAGGTTAGTAGGTTAGTAGGTTAGTAGGTTAGTAGGTTAGTAGGTTAGTAGGTTAGTAGGTTAGTAGG
>JAJFDK010000192.1:0-35962 GCA_028637775.1 Xylariaceae sp. X167
ACAAGCTCCTATGTCACGTACTGACAGGAGAGCTCATGGAGGAGTACTGAGGAGCTCTGTGATGACGGTTACTGCTTGGATCTTAGGCACAACCGTCACAGCCGCGATGATAAACGGCGCACGCAGGAGGTCTCTACCACCACC
This sequence comes from Xylariaceae sp. X167, assembly GCA_028637775.1. Classification (NCBI taxonomy): domain Eukaryota; kingdom Fungi; phylum Ascomycota; class Sordariomycetes; order Xylariales; family Xylariaceae; species Xylariaceae sp. X167. The sequence continues at coordinate 145 of JAJFDK010000192.1, forward strand.
ACTACCACCACCACCTCTACCACCACCGCCGTCTCCTCCCCCCCAGCCGCTGTCGATACACCCTCCTCGTCTCCGCCCTCCGCCGCTGGCAACAAGGCCTCCTCGGTCCTCTTCGACTCCAATACATGTCAAAAGTGTGGAAAGTTGGGACATCACAGTTTCCAGTGCCAAGAGAAGTCTGTAGCCACGCCAAAAGCCCTCGGGCCCTCAGATAACAATGCGGCCGATCGGTCATATGGCGTGGGCGAGGAGAAAAAAAGAGTGATTGGGCCTTTCAAAGCCATTAGGTCGACGCCTTGGTCAAAGAACAAGATTGCTCAGCTTGTGACAGCGGAGACTCACGGGGCTGCGACAAGAGGCACAGAACAGGGAATCGAAGACACGAATTCCTGAAAAGGCGTGTGTAGTAGATCTCCTTCCCTCTGTGAGTACTTCAATGCTGACAACATCTTCGTACTAGGTTGACTGACAAATGGCAGCCACGGCACGAACAATGACCTTGCGCTGAAATACCTCTTACGAAGACGCGTTACCTTGTTAGTCGTCCGTCATACAGAACTTCGCGTTGATGAGCTTGAAGTACTGACAATGCCTATGTGCATCCACAGATCTGGGTGCACAAGGACCGTTCAGTAGATATCCCCCCCTCCACGTATCGTGACTTTATGTACGTAAAGTGGGCTCTCACTAGGTATGTATCGCTTGACTTTGTCCGTATCTGTGTGTCAGATCGGCGCTGTTGCATCGGGGAGATTCAAAGATCGATGCCATATGCAGATAGACCTGGAGGACAGTCTCACGTACTACTACGGTGCTTACCTGGACTTCAACCGTTCTGCTAGTTTCGTACAATAAACAAAGCTCTGATTTCTTTACTATCTAGCGCGCATTGCGTGACGTTTCCGAAGGCATGTCTTGAGGCAATTAGGATATCGACGGTGTAGATGTGGATGCATAGTATTACTGCATATGTGGGTAGCTGTTTCACGCACTTAGGAATCAAGGCACTGTCGTTCGTCACAGACCTACAGTCGACATCGATGTAGTGGGGCACGGATCTCTTCCCCGGCCATGTGCAATACCTATCACATGGCTGGCGCACGTGACAGTGACCCTTTGCGAAGTGGCTGACGTAGATGAGCCAGTTGCTGAACAGCGCGTTGTTGAACCATGGGTCAAGTGTTCGGCTGGGGACACCATGTTCCTGCCAGACTCCAGTGCCGCAGAACTAAGCACTAGCCGAATCTGCATACGGTAGCCTGGGTCCGCCAATATGAGTACATACATACCGAGTTGAGGTGACTGGTCAGATTATCGGGAGCTGCGGAGGAGTCAAACAAGACGCAGGGGACGGTGGCTTCGTTGTGAGGTAGGATGTATGTGAGGCGGCCGCATGCTTCATTCTAAGTCAGGTGGCGGGGTGTGAGGGGCGGCTCCGGGCAACACCCAGAATCCTCCCTCACGATCGCAAGGCCCGCCGTCGCTCTCCGCCACAGCTCCTGACAGGATCCGACCGGATAGCGCACCACGGCTAGGGGAGACCTTTCAGACATCCCTTACATAAGGGATTGCTGTCTCACGCAAACACGGGAATGGTCTCGGATGCGGTGCGCAAACGCTCGCCCTCTTCCGACGGGTCAGACAGGAGAACGGGACGGCCAGACAAACAGAGAGAAGCCTGTATGTTTTCTGTGTATATAGCCGGTAGCCCTGCGGCCACCTCCGTAGCTTTCCTCCTTCTCTCCTTAAGCTTTTGTTTCTTGTACATAGAAGAATATACTGTAGCCGGCCTGTCCCTACACTCTGTCTTTCTTCGCCGTGACACGGGGCATGGAGACGTGTACAGCTGATTTGTTAATAAAAAAGGAATGACAAAGCAAATTTACCCGTACTGGCTTATTTGGTGGTAGATTGGTAATTACACAGCAAAATTGACCCTCCGGGTGATCAACTCGTAAATTAGTAATTCCAGGGCACTAACACCCGTACGGTTTATCATGTGCTAAGGTATGCAGTAATGGTAAAAAGCCACGGCGTATAGGCATACGATAATTTCGGCTGGGCACTCTGGGCCCTTGTGTTTGACATAGGTTGGGGTAGGTATTCCGTATCCAATTGTATTTCTTCGAATTGGGAGTGGATCCGCCAAACCGAAGGAGAGACATAGTTGGTGCAGGTCGCGAGCAAGGAGCCAGCATACCTAGGTCCACGAGTATACAGGTGCTGCCTGTTGTCGCCTATCGTAACTTGGTACAGTAAATACCCTCAATAAGCATAAAGTCGCGACACCGCATTTTTATGCTTATTACGAGGAAAATGCTTATTTATGTTCCCCACTTTTCTCCACTTTATATCACGTGAATTAATACATTACATATACAAGACAAAATTGAACAATAACTATATACAACTTCATAACAGTTTAATCTCCTTTTTGAAAAAATGTTTTCAACGTCTGTTATACTTTGTTTAATTCTTGCACCATCACCATTTGAGTTATCTCGAAGCGATACTTCCGCAAATACGAGAGAACAGATGTGTTTTGCAAATCTCGCTGCCTAAGATATTGTAATAACATATTAACAGCAGACAATAGATCCGTGGGTTTGGGAGTGGTGACCACTTGTTGTTCGACAGCTTCATCGGCATCATCGACAGATGGTTCAATTTCTGAACAGGCCTGAGCAATGTGAGCCAGAATATCATCAGCAGAATCAACGACTCGTTCATCAGAAGAGGTGATTAAGTTAGAAATGTCCATCTGTTGGCGTATTACCCCATGTCGCTTAGCAGCTTCTGCTAACTGCATCAAGTGCACCTCTTCATTCCAACCAACTGGCATCTTTTGAGGCCCGTATACCACGCCAAACAGCTGCGAATGCCTCTAGCAGTTTGAGATAGTATCCACGGTAACCTTTTGCCACGCATCGAGTACCCAATGAATGACATCCAGAATCGTGGTTTCTTTTATGGGGTCGTTTCTCTCCATCGTCACGGAAACGACTTGTTGCAACCAATGCTTCCGATAGTGGACCTTGAGGTTCTTTATTATACCCTGGTCAAGTGGTTGGTGGATCGACGTTGTATTAGCAGGCAGGAATTCCACAGTGGTGTTGACTAATATAGGATTCCCTGACCTCTCGGCCATCTCTAGGATCTGCTTAACGGCGCTGGAACGTGCGGAGAAATTATCCATCAACAACAACAACTTGCGGCCACGCATTTGAGCGTCAAACCACTCAAGATATTCAATAAATATCCTCGCCGTCATCCATGCATTTCCGTTATGTTTCCAAACGACAGGAAAGTTCTGAATGTGGCGTCGATGAGAGCCGAATGGTCTGGGGTTGGCGTAATACCCTATGATCCAGAGATCTAGCTTCTGACTACCATCGGCATAGCAGGTAGGCAGAACAGTGATTCCATCTCTCCTCTTCTTGTTGCCTGATCGCGATTTAGTAGCTAACGTGAAGTCAGGAGTCGTTAACCAGTACAGCGCTGTTTCATCTGTATTGAAGATATCTTTCGCCGAGTACGTCGCGATTATTTTTTGCAATCACTCGACTTCATCGACAGATCTCTCGGTGTCGGCGTCAGCAGCTTCTCCAGATAACCTGAACTTGCGGATGGAGTGGCGTTTCTTGAATCGTTGCAGCCAGCCGTGCGACCACGATGGTTCATTGGTGAGCGCGAAGTCCAGCATGGTATTCCACAACGTGTGTGCGGCATCCTGTATCATCTCTCCTGTCACCGTTATTTTTAATCTCTCCATTCGGCTAAACCACTCCCATAGGGCTGTCTCCAGCACTGGGTGGTCTGCCGACAGACCTCTCTTCGATCCCGACTCGCGAGGCATGAACACCTTGGTATCCAGATAGCTATAGCGATCGTGGAGCGAGCGGCTTATAATCGATTGACTGACGGTCCTACCGAGAGTGGTAGAGGCCCAGACGACGATGTCTGACTGCTTAATGTGCGGGTTGCTTTTGACATATTGACGGATTCGTTGTCGTTCTGGTTCTGTAATGAGGACTCGTTGGGACATCGGTAAAGCTTGTACGATATGTCGGAAGAGTGAGAAAATCGCGCGCTCGTTGTATGAGTCTTTGTGTATGTTGAGGTTTAGGTGGAAGAGCGAGGCAATTACGCGCGGCTTACACATCTTAATTTACACTAATGTTTAGAATATGCGTCATAGAAGGAATTTCTCGCGTGCGTTTCTGTCGATTGAACCTGCCCTACGTAGCCTATCGATGTTTTATTTTACTGTGGACGTGGCATCGGTTCAGCCATTTCGACAATGTCTGTATCGGATCTCTGACCACTCTGACAATTTGATAGGTCATTTACATACAAATCCGATCGCGGAACTGGGCGTTGTGGACCGCGTAAAAATATCTCGAAAAAGGGATATATATGCGTATTTAAATGAAACCCGCTATGCTTATCCTAACGGCAAAAAATATGCTTAATCCCATACATTCTACATAGCTTTGGTCGATTTTCATGCTTACTCCGAGGAATATGCTTAAAAATCGTATGCTTATTGAGGGTATTTACGTACATAGGTAATCTACCTACCTAATCTACTACAGTACGGCCGTGCAGCGAACGTGCCCCACTTAAAGTGGCTCGATAGCTAAGGTTGGCGGAGGAGAACTGAGCTAGTATTGCTGATCGGCACGCTAAGTCAAGACCCCCGTCCGCGGCCCACCCGTATCACGGCCCACATTTGCCGCGCTATAATCCCACAAACTAATTTTTTTTCAGTCGTCAATTCTACAATGCAGACGCGACGACGAAATGCTTAATCTACATCATTCAACAGCTCAGAAACAGCAGTTTCTCGCGTTGGCGTCTCGCTCAGCTAAACTGCGGGCCGTTCAGGCCATACACTCAATAGAACGAGGCCAGTCTACCCGCAAAGCTTCACGAACCAACAACATTGCTCGATCCTATCTACGTCGCCGTTTGGAGGGCATCCCGACCCGCGATGAGGTTAATGAAGAGCGACAAACTCTGTCTAAGATTCATAAGGTCGAATTGGCGGCCTGGGCAATCGCCTATGGTAGACTGGGGTATGCACCACCATTGTGTCGTTTCAAGGACTACGCTCAGCGTATCCTATAGACGACAGGTATCGCATAAACTCCAGGAAAAGGCTGGCACTTGCGATTTCTCAACCGCCAACTCGAATTGAAGACGATAAAAAGCCGTACAATTGACTTCAAACAGGTCAACGGCGATAATTCAACGAATGTCAATATATTCTTCGACTGCCTCGAGACCCCAGAGGTATGATGAATCCTTCCTCGAAATCTGTACAATGTAGACGAATACGGTGTCATACAGGGCGTCGGGAACAACGGCACCGTTGTAGGAGCCTCAGAACTGAAGTCTGTTTTGAATCATGAACCGCAAAATCGCGAATGGTCCACGATTATTGAAGTCATCAGTGCAGCTGGACATTGTGTCCCTCCATTGGTAATATTTGCTGGCAAGTCAGTACAAGAACAGTAGTTTCCTGACAGAACAGATGATCTGTTTACCGACTGGCGTCACACACATTCACCTAATGGATGAAGCAGCAAGCCCATTGCTCTAAAGTGGCTTAAAGAAGTCTTCATTCATCATACGAGCCTCGAAAATGAAGATGAATGGAGAGGTCTGATCCTGGATGGGCATAACAGTCATACAACACTAGAATTCATGGAAGAGTGTTATTTACACCGCATTAACTTGATTTTCCTTCCAGCCCACTCCTCACACGCACTTCAGCCTTGTGATTTGGGGCCATTCTCTGATGTCATATGACCGTACAGATCTATTTTATCGGAACTGTGTGCTGAGCGCTGTCAAGCGTACCCTGGAAGGAAGAAATTTCTCGAGGCATTTGCAATAGCACGGCAGGAGGCCTTGATAGGAGACAACATTCAGGTCGGCTTCAGGGCAACAGGAATCCACCTTCAATAACGATTGAAAGCGCTGAATTCTCGTTTTGTCCGTCTCAATGGCCCGCGATCTGACAAGGCTACGCAAACCTCTCCAGAACCCATTATACCACGAGAGAAGACGCCCAAATTTCCTTCGTTATTCACTGCAATCACTGTACCAACTCCGAAATCGTCGCGAGATTTGCAATCTATCAAGAAAATCATGGTGGACGATGGAAATTTGTTCCGGAATCCGACGTCCCAATTCCTCTTCCGAAGAGATGGTAAAAGGATCGACGTGGCAAGTGGTAGAATCGCTGCGCTTTCTCAGGAAAACGAGGAATTGCGAGCGCAACTGGCAGATGCGCGATCGCGAAAGAGAAAAAGGGTCAAACCAGGTCTCAACGAGGAATTCGTACGCATCGGAGAGGTCGTCAGGGCAAGAGAAGAGAGGCCGGCTACACGACGACGTACACGGCATCAAAGTGTGCCTGATTCAGAGGGAGAAAGCAGCGGACAGCCTGGTAGTAATAATTAAGAGGCGGGCGGTTTTAGTATACAATAATTACGTCTCTCCGACCTGAATTGACCTAGGTATCGTCGCGATACTCTCAATTGAACATGCAGCGTGAAAGTCATTTAACGTGGGCTGGAAAGGGAGTGGGACGCAGATGGGACTCTTCACTTCTTCTTGGTGGTAACTTGTCTCGGTATTGCATTGTCGTAGCGCAGCCTGCAGGGCCGTACGAGAGTCAGGCGCCTTGAAGACGAGTGACTCATGTAACGACAGGTGACGGATGGGCCACCAATCCGCCCGGAGCGGAAACTTATCAACTGTGCCTTCATTTCAGCCGTGCAGTCTGGCGTCTGCTCAAAATCCCATAAAGCCTTAGCCTCTTCCGCCTCTACGAGGCGGTGAACACGCGTCGACATCAAACGCGAACCACCATGACACAGAATTAGGTTGGAAGAGGGATGCGTTGAAGTCGACACCATTACTCTGCAGCAATTCGATATCAGAACGCACTAGTTCTTATGACTGATCAGTGTGACAGCCTAGCTGTCCCGGCACACGTGCGCACGGGTGGAAATGCATTGCCCCGTCAGCGCATACCCTTTAGATGCGAAGGTATGTCTGTAGGAAGAGGTATTCATGTATCGCGTACCACTTCATGTAACGTTGCCTCTGACTCATGCAACGTTCCCTCTGGCCTCCAGAACCTTCCGCCAAGAACAGGGCAGTGCACACGCACTGTGACCAGACACTGGGTGACCTACACACACCCGATTCATGTATATATCTCCCGGCCCTCTGCCGTTCTCTCCCTCTCTTTCTTTCCTTCCTTAGCTTTAGTATCCTTACCGGAATATACTACAAGGTTGAGCCCTGCCTCAGCGTTCGTTTTATTCTCACTCGTGACAGTTGTGAGCAAAGTCCAGAGCAGGCAGATGGGTGCTCCAATCATCCTGATACTTGTTGACGTAAAATCGAAGCTTCTGATCTAGTTCCTGATTTGTAAACTCGATGGCACCTTGTGTCTGAGGGTGGAAGGCACTGCCGTGACGGTGCTTGGTTCTGGTGAGCTCGTTAATCTTCCTCATGAACTGGGAGATGAATGGGCCAGCATTGTCTGAGATCCAGATTTCAGGAACCCCAATCAGCCTGTACACATGATGATAGTATCTGGCAGCAATGATCTCAGCTGTGTCTGTCTTTCTACCAGGCAGCGTGATCAGAAGCCTGCTGAACTTGCAGGTGAAAGCCCAGATGTAGTCATATCCATGACGGTCCTTGGGCATGTCTTTTCCATCAACCACAACGTGCTTCCACACAGCTGCAGGAATGGGTAAAGGATGAAGCAGGCCTGGAGTCTTGTCTCTAGGTGTCTTGTTCCTCCGGCATTCATAGCAGTTCCGGACATACCTTCTGATGTCCTGCTTCATGTGAGGCCAGTAGTACTCCTTCTCGAGAGCCTTTATTGTCTTGTTCTGTCCTGGGTGAGCAGAGATTGTGGGGTGATGAGCTTCTCGAATGAGAGCAGTGCGTAGATGTATATTTCCTCTTTCAGTTATCTCTGGCACAATCAGCTGATTGCCTCTCATGCCCAACCCTTGAGCCTCGTTTCCCTTTTGTATCAGGTCCACGAGATCAGCTCGTCTCACAGCCTCTGTATCATGTGGAGATGTATCGAGCTTCTCGTGACTTTTGGCAAACTCGTTCTGTGTCTGATCAGCAGAATCAGCCTCACTCATAGCCTCATTCTCAGGTTCCAATGCGGCGAGCTCGCCATGAATCCTGGCAGGCTCTATCAGTGGCATGGTTTGTTCTTCTGCTTCTCTAGCTTTCACAGTACGTAGATCAGCTGTCTTCCGTGAAAGGCATCTGCCATCACGTTCTGCTAGCCTGGACAGTACTGGAAAGTAATGTCAAAGTTTGAGAGGAAGTCAGCCCACCTCACTTGGCGAGTGGATAGCACACGCTTTGTGGAGAAGTAAAGCAGAGCTTGGTGATCAGTGACGACGAAGAACTTGGTTCCCAGTAACTCAGGACAGTAATGCTCGAGCGTCTGGACCACTGCCAGGAGCTCTCTATCTTGGATGGGGTAAGCTCTCTCAGCTGGAGTCATGGTCTTTGAAAAGTAACCCACGGGCTTCCATGTCTTGTCTTCTTGCTGCTGCATCACCACACCTCCTGTGGCATTACGAGAGGCATCTGTCTCTACTCGAGTTGGTTGGCCAGGCCTGAAGAAAGCCAGAACTGGAGCCTCGCAGGCCAGCTTTCTCATGGACTCAAAAGCTTGTTTCTGAGCTTCTCCCTTCTCAAATGGAGCTCCTTTCTTCAGCAACTTATTCAGGGGCTCTGCCACATCACTGGCGTTGTGACGGTTGTGCCTAAGATCTAAGCAGTAACCGTCATCACAGAGCTCCTCAGTACTCCTTCATGAGCTCTCCTGTCAGTACGTGACATAGGAGCTTGTCATCAGCATCTACGGAGCTTCCTTTTACAAGGCTGAAGCTATGACCAGCTCCCCTCCACAACAGAGCTCGCCGTCGCCCACAACGAGCTCACTTATTCGCGGATTCACGCTCAGACCATGTGGTCTCCAAGCACAGACCTTCTTGTCGCCCACCATGGAGCTAAGCCGTCCCGCACCACTGAACGTGGCGACGCAGGGTATAAGAAGGATTCCCACTCATGTAAATTTAGATCTCTTTCTCTCTCTTTCTTCCCTAGTTTAGAGTCTTCGTTCATAGCATCAATACAAGGTGTCAGAACCTGCTACCTGATCATAACACATCTCATCAGACAGCTAAAGCAAAGATGGCGTGGAGTTTTGCACGTAGTTGCAAGTCAACTCCAGACATAATTCACAATGTTGCAGTTAATATATCCGTAGCTGAAGAACACATCGACAGGATTGAGAGCATTGCAGTGATTCGTCTACAGAAACAGCGAAAGTGCAAAGTCATGATGCCTCGCATGGTGTCGTTGATGTGACGGTTGTGCCTAAGGTCTAAGCAGTAACCGTCATTACAGAGCTTCTCAGTACTTCTCCATAAGCTCTCCTGTCAGTACGTGACATAGGAGCTTGTCATCATCATCTACGGAGCTCCCTTCCACAAGGCTGAAGCTATGACCAGCTCCCCTCCACAACAGAGCTCGCCGTCGCCCACAACGAGCTCGCTTATTCACGGATTCACGCTCAGACTATGTGGTCTCCAAGCACAGACCTTCTCGTCGCCCACCATTGAGCTAAGCCGTCCCGCACCACTGAACGTGGCGACGCAGGGTATAAGAAGGATTCCCACTCATGTAAATTTAGTTCTCTTTCTCTCTCTTTTTTCCCTAGTTTAGAGTCTTCGTTCATAGCATCAATACAAGGTGTCAGAACCTTCTACCTGATCGTAACAGTTGACTACCAAGTTCGCATCTCATTTAGAGTTGATCGCATACATCAAAGATCATTGGAATGTGTCAAGCCCGTTCTTTGAAGAAGTCAATTGCCGGTTGATTGGTGCTACTGAAAGTGGCAATGAGACTTCTCCTCCTGAGCTCCCGTTTAAACCAGAAGAGCCAATTCAGTTGAGCGACATTCGATCGATATCTGTTTAGTCTCTCAATGTTAAGGACAAATTCGTAGTGAACTTGTACTTTCCGCAAAAGATTGAACCGAGCGGCACGGACACATATACGAAAGCCCAAGTCCTGATCAAGAAAAGATTGTACCAATCAATGACACCTGCAGCAAAACGTCGATGAACAAGCACAAGAATCAAGAAGGAAGTCGAGCTGGTCTTGAAGAGAGAGGACAAAGGTGCGATCCAGCCCGACAATCTCAATCAGCAAGATGGGAACTCAACAAAGTCATCGATGGAGCTTGAGGGGCATATTTCGCCATTGTCAACGTGTGGTGCAGCAAGACGAGAAGCTGAGTTGAGCATTGAGAGCACCTCAATGAACAATGAACTGGACCATGTTGATCGTTAGAGTTTATCTCATGGGCTCATTGATTGACCTCGCCTTGTATTGGGCCACGTCAGCAACTTTCATCTTAATAGTAATTGAATCAACCTGATTTGGATTGATTTTATTTGATTCCTGCTGGTTCATATTAGTTATCATGACAGCACTAATCCTCTTCATTTTCACCATCCCATTCAACTCTTTCTAATTCCTCCAGCAATAAACCTTGTTCAGTCAGTTTGTTTCTCAATTCGTGTCAACTGCCTCGTAATTTGACACACTCAGTCAATCTTGGCTCCATACCAGCAAGTGAATATCTACGTAGTGCATTTCGAAGTGATTCATACTCCCGTAAATACGGCGTCTTTTGATCAAACGCTGTGTTTGAGATAATACTATAGAATAAGAGACTAATAAAGCTCTACATACATCCATTGTCGTTGCAGGTAGATACTCATCAACGTCGATGCCATCCAGTTCACCCAAACTATTGAGGCTATTCTATGTATCCTCATGTAATAAAGCCATGCAATCGACAAATCTATGCGCTGGATTTAGCACTATATATGGTTGATATGGGATGCCCGATACAACGTGTTGTTTACATATATGGTCGCCGTTCTATAGTCGTACAAATTGTGCAGTCTCGTTTCTTATAATCGGCATATAGATATATGGTAGAGCAATGCGGTCTTCGAAGGTGTCTCTATCCCACAATCTAGTGTTTTTCACGCGACCAAAGTATTCCTGGATCATTATATGTAAGCTCTCATATGAATCGACGAGGATCGATATGAATCAATTTAAATCAATCATGATCAAATATGATTAACTACCCCCCCTCCAAAATATGTTTGATTATTCTGAAGTTGATTGCACCAACTCTCAATACGCAGATTCTGTATACTCTTGCCAGAAGACCAATACTCGGCCCGTGCAACAGGCCGTTAACACATGATGGTGTATGGGGTGACGTCTGGATCAAGTCATGCTGATTTGATTGTCTGTTCAATTCAGCATGACGTGAGAACCGACGATGTTTAACATAATGAGAAAGCATGAAATGAGCAGCAGCCATCATTGTTGTCTCATTACCATGGTCTGATCGGATGAGCCAAGGTATGAACCCATACTGCTTCAATATATGCAGATATTGAGCAAATATAGCTCGTGCAGTGAGGCCTGAGAAGCCCACAAAAAAGTACGTTATGTATCGTAAATTTGCATCGATACCAGCATATATCCAAAAGCTATACTAAGCCCATTTCAGATGTCTATCAACAGACCACATAAAACTTAGGCCAGACATAACCACGTTATGTATCGTGAATGTGCATCGATAGCAGCATATATCTCAAAACCATACTGAGCCAATTTCAGATGCCTATCAATAGACCAGATAAAACTTGGGCTATGCGTAGTCCATCCACCTCGATGATGATGGGCGAGTTGTACGCGACGTTGAATGGCTTCGTTATGAAAATGGCGGTAAACTTGGAAGATCGCATCTCTCGAGACATTAAGATCACGTAACCTCATATGAATGCATAGACTTCCTTGTCCAAGTGTGTCAACAACTCTTTCGTTCTCCTGTTCTGTGGCAAAGAATTGTCGTAGTTGATCATGTCTTTTCCATGCGACTTGAATGGGGACGCGTCGATATATTTTTAAGCTTAGCCGAAGTTGAGTCACCCCAAATAAAGATATCTTGAGTCCGGACTTTACCATATCTTGGTGTATCGCCTTGTCCGACAAGCCAAACTCGTAATACATATAATATGCTATACGAGCTTTGGCAGCTGGTGTTTTCTCTGTAACCACCAAATGCCGATCGATGTTCTATTATTTTATACGTTTATAGGATAAGTTGTGGGTGATGTAGATCTAATGTTGTGTTTTCAATGCGTCAATGATCGATTCGACTGATATTCGACTCTCATATGCTAGATGAGCCAATCTTTAAGTGGCTGTAAATCGACACGTGATCTACCTATTTTGAGTACAAATGATAATTCTCAATAAAGAGGCAATTGATCAGTAAAAATGCATTTGAAAGAACAGTTGAATGCTTGTTGCATGAAGCGTCATATAATGGTTAAAGGCAGCTAAAAAAGTTGACATATTTACCGAAGATAACCCGGAATGTTTATATACATCTACAATTCAAATCGATTAAGGTTGATGTGTATTAATAAGGGTCGATTGTGTTTGATTTTGACTGAAAAACATTGATTGCGTAATTTACATATTAACTAAGCAAAACACAGGCTTTGCAATTGCGGATTTGTAACTTTTACCTACTATGCCCCAGGTGTTTAAGTAGTCAAAATCCACCCCGGAAACAATTACGTGACACTCACGCCTGTAGTCTGCCGTAGTCTGCGACGTAAAACGGGGCAGAACGGGGTGTTCGTTTATTTTGTCACCCGACTGTAGTCCTGTTGTGGTCGGCGCGTCTGTCTAGTTTTCTTCCATATACAGTCGGTACCCCAGTAATCGCATACGCGCTATCCCAGAGAAATTGTATGCATTTTGTGATATTATGCATTATAAAATCGGGTGGGACTAGTAAAATAGACGTTATATTGATGACTAATCAATACACATATTTTACAAACACATTGAAACGCGAAAAAGGGGCTACTGACGTAAACACACCTACGATGAGGGAAGACGCGGTTGAAGATGTAATATAGAAGGCACGGATTGGTCGTTTTTTGCGAAAAAAAAAAATCACAAACACCCCTCCCCCCCTCCACCAGGGGCGGCTTGCCGCTGCGCCGCAGCCAACTTTTTTTGGGGCCTTTTTCTCTTCAAATCGATTGATAAGCGATGTTTAAACACATATATACATACTAGATAGGGTGAAAGAAGGATGTGATGGTGCGTTGATGGGAGCGGTGATGGATAGAGTCAATCATCTGACGTAGACTTTGAATATGAGACTGTGAGAAAGCAGGGCTGGAGCCTGAGTATTCCAACAACTTCAGCAGCATTGTCACTGCCTCTTGAGAGCTGATGGGAGGTGCAGGTTCACTTTCTGGCTCCTCGTGAAGCTCCTCCTCATCACGGTAGTCAGGTTCTCTGAATTTTTCTTCCACCACTTGTTGAAACACCCCCTCTGCGTCCATCGGCGGGATGGGTGACGTATCCTCTCCTTCGTCGTTCAGCAGTTCAGCAATTGTGAGCACGCGAGGCACCCTATTTGCCACAGAGGAGTGAACAGCAGCTAAATCAGAAGGGATTTGCTGACACTCGACTTCATCTTTAGTACTCCCTCCAACCAACGTAGACTTACGCCAACAGTTCGCTATGTTCTCGTTCGTCAACGTCGTATGGTAGTGAAAAGAGATCCATTTGACTGCATGTCGTAGAGTCATCAACCTCTCTAAGGGTGTGTCGGGGTTCCTGTCCAGATTTTGACTAATAAACATCAAGAAGCTTCGTTTATAGTACGCTTTGATCGTACGTATGATGCCCATATCACACGGTTGATACACCGACGTGACATTGGCAGGTAGGAAGTCAATCTTGATGTTTGAAGGTGGAGGAGTCAACCGAACCGCTGCTGCATGCGCAGAGAAGTTGTCGAGAATGAGGAGAACCTTCTACCCACGCTTAGTCCTCGCAATATGCTCGTAGAACGAGGAGAGATACTCTTGCATGATCGTCGTCGTGAACCACGCTGTCTTGTTATGCTTCCACACAAGACCATTCCCATCAAAGTTGAAGTTGCGAAGTGCACGAGGAGTATGTGCGTTGCCCACGATCCATGCCTTGAAACGATCAGTCCCCGTATCGTTATTCATCACCGCAACAGTGATTCGCTTCTTATCCTCCTTCCGACCAGGGTGTGACTCAGTAGCAAGGCTTGACAAAGCAAAACGACTGTAGTATAACCCCATCTGATCCATATTATACCTATTCCCAGCAGGTGTTTCCTTCACATCTTGTTTTATCTCTGCCATACGCGCTGCAGTCTCTGGTAACTGCAGTATATGGTGCGTCGATGCTGTTTCACCATGAAAGACGTGATTCTTAATGTGGTACCGACGCTGAAAGAGGGTACACCACTTCTCGCCGAACGTTGGGGGATGTTCATCGTAGGGGAGTCCGTTACGAGCCTCAGGACGCGTTAACCAAAGCTATCGTGCCTTGTCCATTAATATCGCTCGTGATGAACTAATTCCACGTAGCTGGAACTCTAACGCCACTTATAAAGGATGGTTTCAAGAACAGGCCATTCAATCGTTCGTAGTGTTCGGTTTTCGAGGCCCGGACCGTCGAGAGTCATTCGTTCGAGATGCGTGGACGACAGTAGACGAGAGGTTTGTGATTGAGAGACGCGTATGTCGTACGCGTCCAGGATCCATCGAGCGGTCTCTTTGTGAGTAGGACGTACTCGTTGAGAGTAGTACCACTTGCGTACGTGGAGACGCGTGTGATTGGTCATACGAGGCATGGCGGATTGTAGTTAGAAAGTTAATTAATAGGAGATGAAGTGAGAATAAGCGGATTAGGAAAGAAGTAGACGAGAGTGAGTGTTAGGTAGTATCGGGTGGGTAGGAAGGTAGTATCGAGAGGGTAGAGACGAGGGTAAGGGGTTGATTATTAACGTGTGGTGTGGAGTTGTGGTGTAAATAAACGAGGTTGGTGGTTACGTGTCAGTAATCACTAGAACTCAGTATATATAAACAAAGAGATAGGGGTAATCAATTAATGTGAGTTGGTCGGCTAGTTGGCCTCACGCATCATAATACACTTAGGTGTAACCGTTAGGCACGGGGTTCGAATCCTCATACGGTCAACGAATGTTTATTTTTTAAGGTACTTCTACGTACATATAAAATTATATGGTAGAGTATGTACCTCGCCTTCCATGTAAATGCATATATCTATATGCAATATTCTTTTTACCGTTTTATGCAAGTATTAGCAAAATCTCATACAAATTTCCGCCGTCCCGCCGTCCCTGTATGCATCTTGGCGTTTATGCGACTTCTGGGCGTGCATTTACTGGGGTACCGACTGTATCCAACACCCAGATAAGTAAGTACGTTATACTTCGTACTTGGGAGATAAGTTGGAAACCGCGATCTCGGCTGCTTCCTGATCGATAATGTGAACTTTTGCCTGATACCCGTCACGTCACGGTGTCTGTCATACATATCGCGCCACCAGAACTACGTAATTTATACACGTCAAAACTCTAATCCACGGAATCTGTAGACACAAAAGCAGGTGCGAATGACATGCCATTGAACCTACGGATTGCATACCAGAAGTTATATACGTTATCCCCCACCACCATCTCTTCGGACTGTCCCCCCCCCCTCTCTCTTTACCCTCTATCTCACCACACTTTTCGCCTGTTTTGGGCCATAGGTCATCAGAAACATATTTGAACGCTATCACCTACCTTCGCTAGACCTTGGATGACGATGTCTTCATCCACAGATTGCACCTCTCTCATCGCCCCTCGTCCAAATACCATCGCTCCCAACCTCGCAGCATGCCGATGAGAGCAATGAGAACCCAGCCAACGGGATCTCGATCGGCTCCATTGGCTCCTCCGCCTCTTGCCGCAGCCGACATGGCGGAGGCCCAATGTAACGACGTCGTAAGCCCAACTGTGCCATATATATACCGATGTTGAGCACCTTCTCCACGTGATCGGCTTGACCGAGGGAGACTTCATTGTTGTGACCAGTTAGGCATCCCCCTTCACCATCCTACAGTCTCCGCATACTAACCGATTCAATAAATAGACGTGTCTCGCACTGATTTTCAATCAGTTGAAGGGGAACGTATGGACCGTCGGCTACGATTCCGGTTTCGCCCATATGAAAGCGATAGCCACACGTTGTATGTCACGAAGCTCACAGCAATCCACGAGCAGCTACACCGTGGACTCGACCGGGCTTTCGAGCACAAGCTGATGATCAGCACCGGCCTTTGTCCCATGAGTTGGCGCCAATTTGGCTCTACGACACTACGGCCGGAAGGCCATCCTGCCCGTGGAGACGGGGGGGGGAGAGTGACTCCGCAGGCGGCCCTCCGGAGCGCAGTGTCAAGGGAGGATGGCTGATTTTAGGTATTGAGGCTGGTGATTCAGAGTCCTTGGTTGATTTTAGGAGAGATATGTAGTGGTGGTTTCGTACCTCGAGCGACGCTGTCAAGATCGTCCTGCTGGCCAAGTTCGATCGGTCACGGCGTCAGATCGTTTTGGAGAAGTGGGAGGAGGACATGGAACCCGAACCCGCCCAATACAATCACCAGAAGTAGGGCTATGGCAATTATTCGGGGGGATGTGTTCCGGCCGATTTTGCGGCAAAGAATCGTCATTACCCGCGACCGGAATACATCTGGGTAACCTTGTCACTAGGGGGGCCCTAATTCTGGAGTTTAAACTTTTTTTTCTGCGGGATTCGGGTGTGGGGGAGGAGGATGTTGTTTTTGGCGTTCCAGATTTAAAGCAGTATGCCCAGCAGGTGTGGGCTCCAGGGTGAGAGGGTGCGGGCTGTCGGTGGGCCGGCGACCGGAGTGTCGTCGTCGTAGGGCAGTCAAGGAGATAGAAATTCGTTGTAGGGAGAGGTATAATTATCTGCAATGTTGAATTGGACGAGAAGACCGGCCCGCGACGCAATGACTTGCGTCCACCCGGGTCAGCTTACACCTCGTACATGCGCGGGATACTATCCCGCCATCGGATGACCAACTGTCTAATTCAGAGCCTTGTGTCAAGAAGCATCTATCAGTCGTCGCGCGCGCTTTGACGGATTCCAGCAGGTGTGCTAGAGGGGACCTTCTCCGTCACCACTGGGCCCAAACGTCCGTTCCGGGCAAGGAGGTGCACGTCCGTCAGCCAATCGACGATCCACCGGTCGGACGCCGTTTTCAGGGTTTCTGGCTCCGGGCCCATTGGTGGTCTGTCCGTCAGAGCCAACGGTCGACTGAGTAGTGTTGGCCAACCCAATCGGCCCACGTACTCCCCACATCTCCTGTTTTAGGTCTTATGAATGGGATAGTATCATGGTGGCATGTCGACGTATCGAAGGCGTTCAGCACGGATTACGGGCAAGTTCGGCAACTATTTCCAGCCCGGGTCTTGAGCGGTTGACTCCTGAAAACATGTCCGGTGCCTCAGTCTCCGAGCCCGGGCACATCCATTCCGACAGCCCACACTGATCGAATCGCTCGTTACTCAGGCCCGATAGTCAGTCAGATGTTGCCGTTGATGGCTCTCAAGTTTCTGTTGGCGATTCGGTGTAAGACATGACAACTCTCCGCAATAATCAGTTCATATCGTGATCCGAGCCGGCGGTTCTAGCATCGTACCCTACCCGGCCCGTCAACTTGTGTAGGTACATAACCCATACACTACTTACACAGCATCTGCCCACGCTTACGAAGTCAATCCGTAGTCGAGCCCAAATTAACATCTGCATCGTAATGAGGGTAATCAGATTGGACTGGATCTTGTCCGAGCTAACACGCTTCGGCGGTGTCACTAGATAGTGCCAAGGGGCGTAGCGTGGCCTAGCGAATCCGATATCGAACGTGGCCTCCGCCTGACGACCAGCCCACGCCATCATCTACCCAGTCCATCATACTAGCGGGCTTGTCCTGTGTCCTGAGACTCATCCTCTCCTGCACTTCAGTCCTGATCAACCCCCATCGACTCCCTGATTTCATGGCGTCGACCTTCCTGCCACGGCAGGTGAGCCCCTGAATCAGTCTTTCGCAAGAACACAACTCTTCTCGACTCCTGCCGTTGGAACTATCTTCCTACCTACCTACCGCATCTCACGTAGCCGCGTTTCATAGGATACTAGCGGACAACCCTAGCCGTCTCTCTACAACACCACGAGCACGGAATGGACCAGACTAGACCGGCCGCAATCCGCACGGCTTTCTCTCACTAGGTACCTACCCAGCGCTACAAGACTTGGCACTCCGTACGCTGGAAATCATCGAGATTTGATACCTAGTGTCGAATCGCAGACAATGTCCAAAGCCCAAAGGCCATAGGCATAGCGCAGCCATGCTGCTTGCTAGTCCATACCCCGGACGTGACTAACGAGCCCAGGCCCAAGGACTCAGATTCAACGATATAGCCATGGTCCTTCCAGTCCGCGCGCTTCCCCCACTCGCCGACCCGGCGATGAGGCACAATGTCCCCAAGCAGCCACCGTATTGGCTCCTGTATTCTTCGCATTCTTCCTCGAAATTACCACTAAGTACCAACGCTCTAGTAATAAGTTCCTCGCGTTCTTGGCACGTCTTGGCTCGAAGCGAACAGTCTTGGAAGCAAGTAGCAATCAATCCGCCCAGCACTTCGCAACCTAACGGATTCCGTAGGCAATCGGGCCCCCTCTCCCGTGTGGATCAACACGTGCATAAGGTACCTACCTATGTACCTACTCATCTATAGGCCAGCGTAGGTACCTATCCTAACAAGAAAGACGGCGACGCTATATTCCTCCCAACTCGTTATGTAACGTAGCGTGTGCACGGCTACCTAGTGGTCTCTTCTGACCGCGCTAGAGATCGTCGGAACGCAGTCCGAGGGGCGCCTAGCGGGTCTGCTATTCATCTGAGAAAACCCCTGGCGATTTATGTAAATGAAAATTTGCGTGACAGACAGATGGGCGATGTCTAGGTATTTTATAGGGTACCTACAAGTATATCGCCTGGTAGTGACAGGGCAGAGTTGACAGCGAAAACAGCTGATGAATAGGGGCCCATTCTGTTCGATGCCCGTAATTAGGTAATTGGTGTGGTAGCAATTGCGCACATGTCTCTGATTCAGTACGTGCATGTAGTCAGTCTCTGAAGGATGAAGGATCACGCAGTTCCTCCCTGTGAACTGGACTAAGAAGCAGACAAGCAAGCAAGCACTCATAGGTAGGGCAGGTAGATTGTAAGATGCGTTACATTCATTATTCCGTAGCAGCGACAACTCGCTCGCTATCTCGATTTGTTTGTTTGTTTGTTTGCAGGCGTACGTGTCGTCCGTACAGCAAGCCACATAGAGTGAGTGAGTGAGTGAGTGAGTGAGTGAGTGAGTGAGAATCCGATCAGGGGAAGAATCAAAAACAAGACATTAAACTACATAAGCCCCGGAGGACCTGGAGTATTCCGTAGGGTGCTGGCTGGCCAAACAAAAAAAACGACATTCCATCTCGAAAGCCTCTGCGAGAAAGGAAAAAAGAAAACCAAAAACTTTTGCCGTAGACTCCCGCTGAAGACATTTCAATCGACCGTGATGCAAGGATTTTTCATGAGACTTGCCCCGGTGATCTCCTGATGAACAAAAACACAGTGTAATCGTACATATATCATGTAGTGGGCGCTAGAGCAATGGAACCCGGGTGAAGATCGTGTGTCGGGGTGTATTGTATAGTATAGTATTCATGTGTTCGAATTGTGGTCGTAGGTGGTTCGGGGAGAAGGGGGAGGAGGGTATGAGCGTGACGATATGAGGGTATGATGAGAGGGGATAGAAAGAAACGATGCGCGGTCTTAGCAAACCGTTGTCTCGACAATGACTTGCTCAACGGTCACCGTGACGGCCGAGTTGATGTCTCGAATGGCCTCCCACGGGTTGTCGTCTTTCGGTAACCAGGCCATCTCGATCTCACCACAGCAGACGATATACAGCTTCGATTTGCTGGGGTCTTCGCGGTTATGCACGAGGTTAAGCCCGGTCGGGCTATCGAGACTGCTCATCGCCACCTCCGTCGTCCCCTTTCCAGTCGCCGCATCGATGAAAATCTTATGCAGCTGGCCCTCCATATGGCTCGCGACATACGCATACGACTGGTCCGGCGTGACAGCCAAACCATCAAGATGCGAAGGCAGGTCGTCCACGACAGTTTCTATGGGTCCCTTGACACGGATTCCGATCTCCTCATCCGTCGGACATATCTCGACGGGGATACGACCGACGTTGCCGCCGCTCGAATTTAAGAAGTAGACAAAGTCGCCGACGATCTGTAACCGGTTGATGCCGAAGAAAGACTCCTCGTCGCTAATCTCCATCGACTTGTCCTTCGCGAACAGGGTCTTCTTGCCCGTCTTCGTGTCCAGGCGCCATATGCAGCAGGTGACTCCGTCGGGGATGAGCAGGATGCGCTCGGACACGGGCGTGATGCCCACACAGTAGCCCTCCTCGGGCACGTTCGCGACGCGCGTCGTCTGCGGGGGCACGCTGTCGTCGTCGCTCATGACCAGGCGCCACAGCCAGGCCTCCTTCGATTTGACGGACTCGAGATCGGCGGTGCCGACGAGCAGGTAGTACTGGTCGACATAGCCCGGGATGGCGCAGATGTTCACAAAGGAGTTGCAGTCGGGTAGTGTGCATACCAGCTCGGGAATCGCATCCGGGTCCTCGGCCGTGAATGTGTAGAGCTCGGGCTTGTCCAACCGCGTCGCCAGCACCTTGCCGTTGGGCCGCACGACGAAGCCCTCGAACCAGGAATCGGATGGGAACTGCGTTATCAACACGACGTCTTCTTCCGCCATTTTGTTTTCTTTTCTCGTCTTGTCTTGTCTTTGTTTTCTTCTTGCTTTCTTCTTGCTGTCTGGTCTCTGTGGTCCGCCTTCTGCGTGCTGGGGACAACCAAGGTCGGGGCGGGGAGTGGTGAGAGCAGGAGTAGGGAATGAATGGTGAGGAGAGGAGAGAGAGAGATAACGAGGCAGTGTCGGTAGGGGGAGAGAAGGTCATGTTAAAGTTTTTGAGGCTCTGAGCAGCCCTGATTTCAGGGGAGGAGGACCGGAAGAAGCTAGGGCCTCAGCTACCCACCGCAGGCACACTAGCAGACCACCTGTGCCGTGATAGTGATCGGGAGCAACAGTGTCTGTGTGAGCATTGCAGGTAGGTACTCGTGCGTGTGGGCGGGTGGGCAGGCATCGCGTAGTCGTGGCTATCAATTTGTCTATCCCAAAACGTGATAGATGATGGCGCCGCGATGTAACCGGCCCTCGACCCAATTCCCAACATGCATCTGCTAGCTAGCATCGACACCACACAGTAGGCGGCGTCGCGTGTACAGTACGGTACCTACTTGCCATCCCTGGAGCTCTGGTGATTTCCCTTTCGCATGGCTCTTGGCCCGGTGGCCCAGACTCGCTAGAGAGAGGACGACATGCGGACTTCGGACTTTTACTCGGTGTCATTTGTCGCGAGCTGTGTGATTTCTACGAGTAGGTACGGAATACAGAGAGCTTCACGGCGCAGAGTGCGGAATGCTAGTCCCTGATCCCTACTCGTCTTTGTACCAAGACTGCCTGCTCTACGGAATGCATGGAGACGACCTGTTGGTTCGGTTCCCGGAGCTGTTGTTGCTGCTGATGTTGCTGTTGGTAGATTCAGGCAGAGCAGCGTAGCACTAGATCTCGGTAGTTTATTTTGGTCTGCCCATCACTGATCACTAATTGGGTGAGATTCGTGGGCAGAGTTCGCAACTCACCGTAACCTAGGAGACGGGCTGGTTACACGAGTATCCCCTAACCAACTAACTGTTGACTAACAACGAGCCAACTCTGACCCTACGGACTACAATTACAGACAGTCTCTTTCAATAACTACTCAACTGACTGAACACATACGAGTAGGCAGAGATGTCTAATTATCTACTCTTACCGACTTACCTCGGTCAGGCATGTGTGTCTAGGCAGGTATCTATTCGTACGAAGACTGAAGCTGACCTAGGTGAACTAATCGTACACTAGGTACCAACATCGCGCAGTGTGGGACCTCGTAGTATTTGATTAACAGCCATCTAGCACGCCGCCCTTACCAGCTTTGACAACACTACAGTGGGTAGAGCACATTACACTACCGGCCCGTATGTGTTGTAATTTTGCGAATACCAGATCTCCGGGACGCATTTCCCCATCAGTCTCACCTGTTCCCCGAGGCACCGGCAAGGAATATAGATCATGATCCGTATCATCTTGTACAGCCCAGAATCAAGACGTTCCTCCTGATCCGTACAAATATGAACATGTCCTGCGGGAATTACAGCGATGGCTATAGGTACGGATTCTATCTATCCTGTGTATTTCGCAATTTGTCATTCGTAAGGGAGCGAGATTCCCTACATACCGAGTTCGTCGCTGATCGACATTCGCCCCGGGTCTCGACTGCATCAGAAAAAAGCCTCTCGTGTCCCCCTACTCACGCCGACTGCCCATCTAGGCAAGTAGCAAGAACATCCATCCACGCCCGTGGAGTCGACGACAGGGCCTAACACTAGCCCGTGAGATGGGGGTTGTCTGAAGTTGCTCCCCCCGTAGCGTCTGCACTAAATCTCTAGCAATCTCCAGAGAGGAGGCCACAGTGGACTCCCTACGATACATACCTGCCCAGCACCGCGATGGCGACGTGTACACTGTATCCACCGCTCTAGCGTGGTAATAAGTCGGCCAGCTAATCCGTAACGAAGGCTAGGTCCTTCTGTAGGTTCCTCTGGAATGCCTTCGTCGGGCTTAGGCCGTCCTGAGGCTTTTCCAGTGCGTAATTGGGCGTATTCCCTACGCGGCCTAGCGACGTGATCCTTCGCGATATTACCTGGGCACGTAGCGCAGGCTTTCTTCATAGTGCCGCAATATCACCTGCAAGTTGCACCCTCGAGCATCACAAGTTCCCAACAGCATCTTGCCAGTTCGCCGGCCACTTCACACAGCTCAGCTTTATGATTAGTATTCCAAATCGCTTCGCTTCGCTTTTCCTCTCTCCTCTCTCCTCTCTCCCCTCTCTCCTCATTCTCTCGTGCTGTCATCTCTCGCTCCCCTCGACGGTCTACGATCCCGAGTGCATCTGCCGATGATATCGTAAGCTGTCTAGTGGTTACACGCTGGCGTGATCGGTCACGTCTCCCTAGTCATGTTGGCCAGAGAAACGGCGCTTGCAGAGTCATAGTCGCAACCCCATAAGTAATCTGTAAATAATCCGGACTAATCAACCGGTAATTGTGCACCGCTCTGGAGGGAGTCCAGTGTGCGATCCGTGTGAGTTCCTACGTTACCGTGACAGTACGGATAACCTGCCTGCCTACCTACTCGCAAGGTAGCGACCCAATGTCCGGACCTCTGCCCATCTCCCAGACTAAGCAGACAGGCCGAGGCATGTGCGGTACTCGTAGCAAGAAGAAGGAGTTATCACATTGCCATCCCCACCGTTCGCAATTTCAAGATCTGCCCGTTTCATTTACCAGCGGGACCTCCCGCGAACCCGAGAACCACAACCACGGTAACCCTCATTTCCAAACCAAGGCCTTCAGATTCCGGTTACCAGGCCCTCGGGCTTTGGTGAGGTTCAGGGGCGTTGCATTGCGGTACGGACGTTGTATTTATTCGTATCCCGGTAATAAAAGTCTCTGCACATAATCCTACACTACAGCCTCCTTGCTGCGTAGTATGCCGTGGTACCGAACGGAGGATGTAGGTAGCGTACCTGGTATGTAAGCTGTATGGTACCGTACCTGAAGGAGGAGTGCATGTGTGCGTGGGTGCGTGGGTGCGTGTGTTTGCTGCATGTGTGCATGTGTGTGTCTGTGTGTTGTACGGCCCACGGTTAGCAAGTAGGAGGCCCAGAGGCTGGCAGGGGATGCACGGTACCTATTATTATCAGGGCAGGAGGGCATCGTTGGTATCCAGTCAGGATCACGGAATCCAACCAGGGGTGGCCCGTGATCCGTGATCCGTCCTTCGTGCATTTCTTTCCTTCCTCGAGGCATTCTGTCGATGGATGCCTCACGGAATACTCCGTCCGTACTGGCGACTACACACAACCTTCTTCATTTGTTTTACCCTCACTACTTCAGATTGCCTGCCACTGACCATGGAATCCGTACCTGGCATACCTACTAGTACATAGTAGGCATGCCGTGGTGCACTTTCTTTGAAATAAGTCTCATACCGGTAGCCAGGATAGCGCCAGTGATCCAATCTCCTGGATTCGGAGCTCTCACTCCAAACGTGTGGGTCAAATGCCAGCTAATAATATCGTACCTCCTGCCTCGTAGATAGGTAATCCGTACTGTCGGGGAGGTAATAATCCGTAGTCATTCCGGCCAGCATCTTAGCCGTAGCCACGTTATCCCTCCTTATACACCACCACCATCGACCTACCTACCTACCCCTCTTTCGACATCTACTATTCGTATGTCAGCTTCAATACACTGCACTCGTCTAAAGCCATCACATCTACCAAGCTCTCTGCTTGGATCCTGCCTCTTGCGCTAGGTAATCCCTAGATAGCGTGACTCTGATTCTGCGCGCAGTCGGTATCCGAGTATGTACGGATGGCCAGCTCGTAAACCGCAACCAGGTACGGAACATTATTCCGTAGGTATCAGAAAATACTCGAGAAAAAAAAGGAAAAAACACATGCCAGTCAGATCTCGTTCTTCAAACCAGTCATAGCCTCCACTACGTCGACACCTTATTGTTCCCAACTACTTGTACCTAGGTAGTATGAATATTAAACGTGTACTCGTAATTATCGGCAGGACTGCGTACTTGGGCAGATCGGGAAAACGGTGGAGGTCAACGGGCCAGAAGCACAGGTCAACGCACCAGCGTTCACACTCAAACAGAAGCAAATGATGCGGGCGACGCTAGAGAGCCAGGCGACTTATCCTGTCGAGCCGTGTCGGCGCTATCCCGGATTGGCACGTGGCTCCTGACGGCCTCGTCCAGCGTTTCGTCGTGCCGCGTATCGGCGATAGCTCGCTCGGCCTTGATCTGCTTCTCCACATCGCCCTCCCTCTTGCCGCGCTCTCGGATCTCTTTTAGTGCTTCACGCGTGAGATCCTGCCGAAACATGCGCTCGACCACTTCCTTCTTCCGCGTCTTGCGCCCACCTATGCTGATGAGAATCCCCGCAGTGATGTTGACCGTGATCGAGACACTGAGGATCGTCGCCGTGATGGCCGGGTGCCGCGTCTTCCAGTAGATGCCCCATGTCGTCGCGCCTAACGCTATCTGCAAGGCCGAGTGGAAGTCAAGGAGCAAGACAATGGCTACCAGGTAGCTCTGTGGAAATGCGTAATGCGTCTTGGTCTCATGTGGCCGATAGAACGTGTGCGATTTGGCGAATTTGCCCTGGTGGTGCACAAGCTTGGCTTGTTCGGCCTCCGTGAGAACCGACACCTCGTCGTGGGCCCCGACCTTCGAATCGGTCGGCAAGTCGTTCTTGTCCCGCAACTTGGACATCCGCAGCTTCTTCCGGAGCTTCCAGGTTTTCCGGTGATAGTGGGCGATATAGAGCATATGGTACGTGTCGACAAGTCGGAACGGCGCAAGGCCGTCTCCCACGACGGCGAAGAGTGCCACGAGCACATAGTCGATGACATTGATGACATAGAGCTGCTTTGAGCCGACATAGATCCAGCCGATCAGGAATAACACCCACGCGAGACCGAACAAGGTGATGAGAGTTGCATAGAGCGTGACAAAGAAGCCGAGCGGCTTCCTCACGTACTTTCCAAACGTCTTCATTGTGCGCTTGAATTTGGATCGCCGCGAATGCAGCATGTGCCTGACGTGGTCATTGAGCTCGGCCATCTCCTCCTGCGTCCAGTCCTCAAGAGACACGCCCTCGGGCAGCACGGCGTGATTGAAATTAAAGTCGTAATCGCGATCCTCGGCCCTTGGGCCTTGTTCAAATCGATCTTGCGGCGAAGCGACCCTTGGGGTGGACCATATCTCGTCGCGCTCCGGGGCGCGAGTCAAGTTGTACGTTGGATGCCTGTTCAGGAAGCGCCCGAGCGAAGGGACAAAAAGGGAGTTCTGGATGTTGGTCACATTGTTCAGCGTCGATACTTCAGGATCTGCGAATAATGCAGAGGAGCCAAGTCAGTCACAGCGCTTTCACAGGGTGAGGGTCATATCAGTTGAACCTCGAGGAATTCGGTAAGGATCATTAGAGACACACCGATGACATCTAGCACATCTGCGAGTTCTGGCTTCACTGCGTTTCGGCCGTCCGGGGCGTTGAAGAACGCCATACTCCCCACGCTGCCGTCCTCGGCAAGCTGGGCCAAGACGGGGCTGGGAGATGCGTTCCCGTGCGGATGTAAAACAGCCAATCTCGGGCGTTGACGGTGGCGACCTGATGGATCCGACCTGGACCGTCGCCTCGAAGATGGCATCTCATCATCGTGCTCACGGTGTGGGTTTTCTCTGCTGTCGGCTACCGTCTGCGGCCGCTGCAGATCGTATAAGCGGACATAGTGTTCGCCGTCGGCAGCCATGTTCATCAACGAGCTCAGTACCAAATATGATCCAAGGCGCGCCGATGAGAAACAGTGCAGGCGGGGTGATCAGACGGGGACCATCGATGTCCTTTAGGGCAAGGAATGTACCTGCTATAATGGCAATAGCAATGGCAATGGCAAAGTGATGAGGTAGGCAGGAGGTACCGAGTAAAGGATGGAATGTTGAGGCAGGTAGGTGTCTCGTGCGCCTCCCCTCTGTGCTGCCGGGAGCACCTCCTTTAGGTACCTGACGTACCTGCCAGATATGTTCTGTACTTCGTCGGCGGGCAGGAGCTCTCGTGTGTGTGTGTTCCGTACAGAACACTCTCTCTGCCTGCCTATATTCTGGGGCCGGTGGTTGACCAGAATTATTTGTTGCTGTCCGCAGCGATGATCTCATACCACGTCCTGGGTGCGCATTGACTCTAGCGGGGTGACAGTGATTGGTTGGTGTCGACGCTCGCAAGGAAGGAGGGCGTGTAGTACATGGCACTACCCTGTCAAACGTATACATAACGCACGGACGGGAAGTAGCAGGTAGGTACATAAGGTAGGTAGGAGATACAGAAGGGGCGAGCCGACTCAAAGACGGACCAAGATTCACTCATGCCGTGTCAAAGGACAGTTATCCGCAGAAACAAGTCGCTTGCACGATGTTGCCAATATACCTATAGACGGCACATACGGGCTCTAGGGAGCTATCATCATTCACACAAGGGGCGAGTTGATGTCATTCTATTCTCTTCGCTTAGTTAACAGGATAGGGGCGAACACAACCAATCTGACCTCACCGTGCTCTCATGGACCGATCGCAGCAGGATCAACCGACCACTGGCGCAATGTTGCTACCGACGTAGCTCCGTTAGAACCCTCTCGCATTTACATGACTGAACACCGCCCTCTATGCTCCAACTCCTCGACGCGTGACTTCAGCGAGTTGACAGCTTCAGCATTGAATCGTCGTTCATCGTTCAGCGTGTTCTCAAGGTCCTTGACTAGACCTTGATAGTGGTTCTTAAGGGCCTCGACAACAGTCTTGTTCTCCGCAGCCGTGTTCTTCATCATCGCCTCCATCTCCGTGATCTGCTTCTGGTGGTCTTCTTTCATGCGCGCTATCTCCGACATGAGTTGCTTGCCTGCCTCCGTATCCTTCAGTGGCTTGTTGTCCTTGCCCATTTCTTGCTGGAGTTGGACGAAAAATGGCTTGTTATCCATGAGCGTCTGCGCGATGCACCGAGCCGATTCAGCAGTGCCTGCGTGTCGCATGACGTTCGCTTCGAAGGCTATCAGTAATGCCCAGAAGTTGCTCTTGAGCTCCTGCTCTCGCGCCCTCCCCTCCTCTGGTGAGACCTTGTCCCACATAGTCGTCACCAGTACTACGTTCTTCAGCTTGTCGGTGCCCGTGAGCTTTTGGAACATCTGCAGGTTTTTCACTGCATGATTCGTGATTCGTCTGTCGGATATGGGATGTAGGTAGATGATGCCGGACAGCTTCACATCCTGCCGATAGGCCGAGGCCAGATACTCAGCAATGAGCTGCAGTATTTCGGTATCAGACTTGTGTGTGTCTGAGAATCCGGGCGTGTCGACAAAGCGCACGACGCGTCCATCAATCACGGTTTCCACCACATTGATGTCTTGTGTGCCTATGACACAAGGAAAGATAGGAGTCAGTGGCATTCCGTTCGAGCTGGTCAGCGGTCACCGAGACGTACAAGATGTAAGATCATGCCCAATCTTCAGATCCGTGCGACCTGTCACTTTTGATATAAAGGTCGTCTTGCCAGACCCCGTCATCCTAACGAGCGATGTCCGTCAGAACCTCGTACTGATCTCAAATGTAACGGACGAGAGAGAATAGAACGTGATTCATACCCCATCACAGCAATGAGTAAGTCCTCGCCCGACATCATCTTCCTGACTTTTGACTTTGTTTTTTCATACGCTGCTTCGACGCGATCAACAAAGTGGTAGCTCTCAGAAGGCGCGGATTCATAAGAGTCTGTATAGTTCCCAGCTGAATAGTGCTCAGCTGAAGAAGATTGGGTACGAGGGAACTCGTCCAGGGGCGCGGGTGCGTCGTCCATGGGTTCGGCGTCGACCATTCTAATCTCTCGGTCGGAAGACCAGTCTGGTTCAATCACCGTCATCTTCGAGACTGTGTTTACAGAGACGCGGATCAAGACCGATGTACGGATGAGTTCAGGGTTTTATTCCACAGAATGAGGCACGCTCTTCTTCGTACTTATGGGATATGGAATGCAGGCAGCCGGCTTTCATTTAATCACACATATTCGGGTCAGTACTCTGCTGGTTTCCGTCGCATTTGGTCTTTGTCGTTTGCTTGCTTGTTGAGAATCCAAGGGTCCAACACAGAATAATAAGCTGAGTCGACAAGACGAGAGGGGTCCGACAGGAAGACTGCTTCTGTTGGGTGGTGGGGCACCCTGGCCACGCGGCCGCACGGCCACGTTAGGTACCTACCTAAGGACTTTGGAGGATCAACGTCACAGCTTCATGCCCAACACCACGATTGGCAGTTTTTTCTTTTTCTGAGCTGTGATAGTGATTTTCAATGGACAAAGGTCTTCTCACGACCCATGGTTCCCTCCCAGACTCAAACTACGCCATGAGAATAGTATCGATATGATAGGGGACGAGAAAAGAAGTTTATCTTCTCAGGGGTATATCTTGGTGAGTAAATCCCGCGTTTCAGGGCCAACATCATGAGGGGTATTAAGCTTGGCAGGCTACCCTGCTGCTCTCGTAGACTTCTACTCGTAGCTTTGGATGGCAGGAAAGCCTTGCTGAAAATGAACGGCGGTAGCATGGGCTGAGAAGACGGGCTTTGGATGGCCTACGGAATAGTCGAGTCGAAACCGATGAGGCTTTCAAAGCTTACAAGTCCAAGTAGATGGATGCCCGCATACCTCTTGATTTCAGGCTTAATTTGGAAACTATAGCCGGAAGAATGCTTCTGTGAATGAGATCGACATCTCATCACTTGTTTGGTTCAAGCGAGCAATCAGTATCCGTGTGTGCAATTTCGTGTTTTTTCGGCACAAATTCCCCTGCAAAGGCATGGGACTTCTCAATGAATCTCAAACGACGTTGATTCTGCGTTTGTAGAATGATACCAGGTCACCGAAACCACCAGTTGGCCGAGGCGTTGAGTTCGGTTTCGTGCCCGACACTTTTGACGCTGTGCCACCAGCCCTGGGGGATGAACAATGCATCCCCCGGTTCCAGTACAGCTTGCCAAACGTCTCTCTCGAGCTTCTGATCCGTCCATATAGCACTATGGAGCCCATCGCGTTCCGGTCCTTCCATCATCTCGGGGCCGCGGAGACGAGAATTCCCTGCCGCTCCGAGGGCTCTGCGGACTTGTTGAAAGACAGACAACCCAGCTGCTGGCGGTAACAGACGAACAGCTTTGGAACCGACCATTTGGAAGAAGAGATTGGGGTTTGGGTCTCGGTGTAGCGATGTATATGTCGGCGCTAACCCCAGCCATATGCTTGAGTTGTAGACATCTCCTCTCCCGACGCGACCAACAACTTCTGGCGTGGGCAGGTCTTCACTCAAAGACACCGGGAGAGAACCGATACTGCATTGGGCAATATACAACTGCCGGATACGACGTGAAGCCATATCGCTACTGCTGCCGTTATATTGGTGCGCCCGAATAATGAGGCCTAACGGCGCTTCGAACTGTAGGAAGCGCGATCGATCATCTTCTGCAGACTCCAGCAAACGGTCGATGAACTCGCACAGAAAACGGGAATCCCCTTCCGGTTGGCTCTGAAGCCACGTATGGAACTGCCGGACGTATTGCAGGTTGTATGAATCTTGTCCCTGCGAAGACCCGTGGTCATCTGATGGCACGATGAGTTCATAGGGCACTGGCGTCAGAGCATGAGCCTGCAGCTTATGGCCAAAAGAGACAGAGTCATTCTCTGGGCCATATGTGAACCAATTCCTCATAGCCGGCAAACGGTGAAAGTCTCGCAGATGCAGCGGGATAGCAGGGTCCCAGGCCAGCGAGCGGAACGAGTCCACGCTGATGCGTCCATCTGTGGTCGTAGCAGAGCGAACGGTGCCGGTACTGTAGTGGGATGCGCAACCGGCTGGTCTATTATGACCGTAAGGCAGGTCACAACGTTTATACCTTCTGTGCACCGAATCGAAAACGTGAAAGGGAGGCCCCTTGGGATGTGATGTTATCCGGCGCATCATATGTGCGGATTGCCGTGGCTGAGGTCGACTGTGCCCCAAACTCTCGCTCACTGTACTGTGTACTTCCGTCATCGAGTCACAAAAGTTACGGAATTCACGGGACGGCATGTCCCGGAGGAAGCGCGCGTTTATTGTGGCTGGTGATGTTGGTGGCTGGGCTTGAACGTGGCGGATGCTGACGTTCATCAGGGCAGGAATTCCTTGGTAATCTGTATCACCTCCGAGTGCAAAGTAAACATAGGTGGAATAATTTTATAGGAACTACCTGCCTACCCTAACTACTCCGTATAACATACCTACATGAGGACAATTGAAGCTGTGAATTGTAGGATTCTTCCGATCCGTATCTGTGAAATGCTCCAAGTGATCCGTACGGAATACAAGTGCCTGCTCCAGCTGCAGGTCAATACCCCGAGTATCGCCTATCGCGATAGCTGGATATCCAGTACGAAATGAGACCTGGAGCTAGCACGACAGAAAGCATGGATACACGCATACCCCCTATGGCCCGTTATCAATGTATCTCACTACGAATTATGTATTTACCAGCACGAACCACGAACCACCAACCACCAACAACCCGTTGCAGCAACCTTATCATTTGACACTGCAACCTTACAACTTCGACCGCTGCTGGAGACTTGAGGCTGGACTACACATCCACGGCATCGCGTATCATCACCCGGACCACACCCTTACGTCTGCCTCGCATTACATCTGTGTCGTCTCTCTCCGTCCTCTCGACTCAGCCTCCCCCGCCTGCCACATCCAAACGTCACCCTGCCCGCGTCATGCAGGTGATATAGTGGACTATCTTCGTCCTCTCTCTCTCTTTTTTCTGTTTTCTCTTCACCCTCTCTTAGCCTTGGACTCTTTCGGGTGTTCCCCAGTGTGGGCAGACCGTTTCGATACGCCTGGTTACAATCCTGTGGGAGTTGCCACTCTGCGTCCCTACCCCATCGGTTTCCCCATCCGTTCCCCCACCATCCCGTCAGAAACCAGCCCCTCCAACGCGACACCTGCAGAAACGTAGCGCGCACTCTTGCCCGCGCATTCCCCTCCTTGTCACGATGTCATCCTCTTCGGGCGCTCCCGAATCGTGGATATCCTCCTTCTGCTCGCTCCTGGGTCACGAGTACTTCGCGGAGGTCTCGGAGGAGTTCATCGAAGATGACTTCAACCTCACCGGTCTCCAGACCCAGGTGGCCATGTACAAGGAAGCACTAGAGGTGCCCGCTTTTCCTCGATCACTCCATCAGTTGGTGCAAGCACTAATATCCCTCTCCGTAGATGATTCTCGATGTTGAGCCTGAAGAAGAGGAGGAGGCGGACTTGGAGGATGAAGACGAGTCCATTGAGAGTGCGTCGCGCATGCGACATGGCGAACGCAGAAACCATAGCCGTATGGCAAGCGACCTGTCCGTCATCGAGTCATCGGCCGAGATGCTCTACGGCCTCATTCACCAGCGGTTCATATGTTCCCGCGCCGGGATTCAGCAGATGTCAGAAAAGTACGAGCTAGGGCACTTCGGGTTTTGCCCCCGGAGTAACTGTGAACAGGCCCGCGCTCTACCCGTCGGCCTTTCCGATATCCCCGGTGAGGAGACTGTCAAGCTCTTCTGCCCCTCTTGCCTCGACATATACGTGCCACCCAACAGCCGCTTCCAGACTGTCGATGGCTCTTTCTTCGGTCGCACATTCGGCGCACTCTTTCTACTCACCTTCTCCGAATACGATCTCACGAAACGAGGTGCTGAGGTCCTCGCTGGTGCGCGAGTGCCGGAAGACGACAAGGATTTGCTGAACGGTGTGTATCGACGAAACATAGCCCCTAGCCTGGGCCAGTCCAAGATCTATGAACCACGGATTTATGGGTTCCGGGTGTCTGAGATGGCTCGGTCTGGTCCACGCATGCAGTGGTTGAGAGACAAGCCGAACGACCTGTCTGAGTTGGATGAGGCACGACGATATGCAGCCGAAAATCCGGAGAGCGATGACGATGATGAGAGCATGAACATGAATGGACGGCCGGTACGTCGACTGCGACAGCGACGACGACAGGGTACTGGAGGTAGCCCCATGGACATGAACGGCGCCGAGTCGGAGCTCTGAGGCGACGACGAACGGTATCCACAAGGTTCCGAGCACATGGCGAGGCCTCAATCTAGCGCTCGATTGCAGGTCTGGGATCGACCGAAACACCAAGTCCTCCGAGTCGTGGAAGTCAGGCCTAAAACATGCTGCTCAAATTATACATAACTACTGTCTGTCTTGGGGTGTATGCTACAATAGCTCCTGCATACAATCGCACACTGAGGGTGTTAGGGATCTCGCAACAGGAGAGGGCGCGAGCGGAGGCATGAAACGGGAAGGGCGAGTCAACTACAACTGCATCCGACATGACGCCGTGCATACGATCTATATCAGCTAGGCACATGGGTGATGGCGTGGGCTCTGCGATAGAGTGATGATACATGGTATCGTAAAAAACATAAATACCCCCAAAACACAGATGATTTGCTCGCTGTGGCTCTTGTTTGAACTGCTACAACCTTCTACACTCTTCAGTCCACTACAGCCATCGTGCCGCTTTGCTTGAAATGTACTACCTATATGAGTTAGCAATGAATACGATTATCCAATATTTACGTGTGTATGCATGGCTCGATGTGTGATGCTCCCTTTCGTGTCATGGCATCCTGATCCGTATCTTCGAATCGAATCGTGCACACAGAATCTGTCTGTATCAGCGTGACATCAATAGAAGATCAACGCGGAGAGTGTAAATAATCAATCGGTGAAAAGCACAGAAGTAGCAGATCACAGATCCCAACTGGCTGGATATTACTACAAGGCAGTCAAACACCAGAGACTCAGCCATTCAGCGGTAGGGACGAAACAGATAGCTGTTGTCGTGCGTTTGTCGTTCCCCTCCATCTTAAGCAACCCAAGTCTCAAGATGGGTATCTAACAAGTAGGGGAACTACAGCGGAGGATGTGATGCATCATCAATCGCAAAGATAGTTTCAAACGAGCTTTAAGTAGGTATTTCATCATGATCGACTAGAACCGCAAACGAGCACCCACCGTTCCGAACGCGGCGCAAGCAGCCTTATCGTGGGATTGGGCGTTTGTGGATGATCTCTGCATGTCTTCAGTCATCCATATTTAACTCATGAAAGACATCTTATAGAACCTATACCGAAACAAGCACTCATGAAGTCAGAGATGATGGTTGTTGTGTTGCAGTTCTGTGTTGCCCCTTTTCGCTGGCGGGACACCGCCTCTTCTTTACCTACTCGTACATACATATGAAGTACCATCGTCAGCGCCTCGTAGGAATACTACGATACTTCTCACATCCCCTGTTGTGCTGTCAGCAGAATGATGCATCGCTAGTTTCTTAGTATTGTCAAGCGAGCCTAAATCATGGACCCAATTGCTGTTTTGTTTCGTTTCTCAGAATTGCGAGTGAGTCGTTTGTTGTATCACGCATGTCTCAGCGAGGCCCGTAAACGACGAAATCACCACGAAACGAATCAAGCAGTGTCCCCCACGGGCAGACGCAGACAAGCCTTGTTTCAACATCAACACAACGACACCGCCCTCCAAAATGAATTCCTTCCCTTCCTAGACCGTCACCCTGCTTACCGGACCGGACTCCCAATAGACCGTTAACACCGGTCCCGGAACGCCATACAATACCTACCTACGGGAATGATAGTGTCGCGCACTATTTCGCAGAGGAATGCATTCCGTATTCTAGCGTCCGTAATAGCCTGCTGACGGATGACGATACGGTAATCCGTTTCCAGCCACGGGATGACGGATTAGCGGAATTCCGCGGCTTAGCGAGCGAGCTCACGGCCGGAAAACGGCCGACTTGGAAGCGCACCGAAAAAATTACCTGCAAACGAAGGAAAAAAAAAAGAGTCTTCCAACGGTATTATTAATCCGTAATTGTGTGCTGTCACGGGGTTGCGGCGTTTGCGTGCCTTATTGCCGATCTCATTTGCTGTCCTTCGCTGACACCTTGATACCACCTCACCTGCGAAATACCTAACCAACAAAAATGCCCCAAGAACAACGGAGACCACTGCAGTCAAACAAAACCTGCGGATGCACGGAATACCCACGGAAACGGACTCCAGACTATTCCGTACTAAACTAAAGTAGCACCGGGAGTTACTGTAAACGGACTAAGATCGTCGAGCCTGTCTGGGGGTCTCAACCCGCCGTCTCGCTGGAAGTGCCGTTCATCCAGACGCTGAGCAATTAGTATTTCCATAGTACAGTGTTTGTACAAACCTGAACTCATGACGATGGATGAATGGACTGATTGACTGGCTTGTCTGCAATCATGTGATATCGCAGATCGACCGGTTCACTCACCGGTGTCACAGTGACTGACAGCAGCGTGGTTCGTGCCTGATTCTGCAAGTAACGAGAGCGAGACAGAGAGAGTCAGTCAGTCAAGTCGGCTCAACTAATTAATAATAGCGATTCCGTGTGTCGTTTGCTACCAACGTGCTGACAACAGCCAGATCGATGCTTACCGATCTCATTCACAATCGGGATGTCTGAGTCGTCCCTAGTCCGTAGGGATACCTAGCCCAGCATGATTCCGTGTTCTAGAGGGACAGACTCATTCGACGCGAAATCAGTTCCGTATCGTGGGCAATCCGTGGGAGTTGCAATGGCACAATACCACCTGCCCACACTAATGTACGACCTACGGATAAGTCCGTGCGTATTTCGCAGTCATGAATTCCCCCGAGCCCGATGGCAAATGGCAGATGGCAGATGGCAGACGCACGCAGACGGGCTTCCAGATGCCCTGGTGTTGGATTACATAAGCACTGTGGCGCTGTGGCGAGGTAGTGTGGCTTGGAGCGCACAAAATAATTATGTAAATT
>JAJFDK010000193.1:0-35132 GCA_028637775.1 Xylariaceae sp. X167
GGACAATGGTTCTTATGGGGAGAATGGTTGTCCGAAAAAAGAACCGTTCTCCGAAACAATATTTTCCCATTACGGTACCTAGGTAGGTACTAGACTTGATGTGCTTTCCTCGTGTTTGACCATGAAGGTGATGCATGATGAGATATTGTGCCCAGCAGCGTAGTCAACCAAGGGACAAAGATGCCATTCATCTACCCACCTATAGCGAGGCGAAGTCCATTCCCGGTCCCCCTATGTTTTACCTGCAAACAGTCATCTCGACGTATTTTCATACAAAATAAACGTAATCTCACACAAAGTAAAGGCCAACCAAGCGATCTCTTCTTCAATTTGGTTTCAAGTCGTGGGGGTGCGCGTTCATGCACTTTGGGGTGGGTAGGTCTGAAAAAAACGGAGTTCATTTGATAAAGTTGGTGGGAATCTATTGTTGCATGTCAGTGCAGTATTAAGAAGAGCCGGTGACATGGCGATAAAACGAACGAAGGTATGCGAGTTCACTGGTGAGTCTCAAGGGAAAAAGAAAAAACCCTCGAACAGACTTCGACTCCGAGAGTGATCTCACTTAGGTATCCCTCCAATTCACACAACCTTAACAAAACATCAATCAAACACGAGACTCTCATCTCCTAGGTAGGTAGAGTACCCGAAGAATACCATTCAGTCACCGCACCGAAAAGAAAACCGGGTAGAATTTTGACCACCATGGTACGCCTCAGTTTTCATTGGTCTGCGATGTACGGAATTCTAGTCTTCGGGTACTCTTGAGATAATTAACTACGGATAGTGGTGTGTTTTTGGGGGTGGGGAAGGAGTTTGAAAGGCGATATGGAAGGGGACGATATAATAGCTATTTGCACGGTATATGTGATTGTCTCTGTGAACTTCCTGCTTTAAGGGATTGATTGAGCCATGAAAGGCCATGAATGCCTTGAAGCGGAGGGTGCAATTCGCAATCGAATCGAGACGGGCAGTGTCAAGAAAA
Source organism: Xylariaceae sp. X167 (assembly GCA_028637775.1). Taxonomy (NCBI): domain Eukaryota; kingdom Fungi; phylum Ascomycota; class Sordariomycetes; order Xylariales; family Xylariaceae; species Xylariaceae sp. X167. Next base: position 983 of record JAJFDK010000193.1, read on the forward strand.
TAGCCTTATGACGTGCGAGAACGTGTTTGTGTGACACAGCCATGGCACCTGAGAAAACTATGGGCTTCACGGCACCTGTCAGATAAGAGCTTACACGGATATTTTGCTGATAGTCGCGGAGCGAACTGTGTTCTTGACTATTCGAAGACAACAATCGGTCACTGACAGCACAGTTGCACATCGGTCGGCCAGACCGCCGGCCTGTCGGTCAAATTATAAGGAATGGTCAATCGGCCGTGATGATTTGAATGACAGAAGGCTGTCGAACGAAGGCATCGACCGACCGTTGAGACAGGTCGACGGTCAGTATATTTGGTGGATTAGGGGTTGTTTAAAGCCTTGTTTATGAAGACAAACCTCTTTCGTACCCATCAACCTACGGTCAATCGGTTGATACCTCCTAGCCGACAGTTAGCTGTTGGTTAGAGGAGACAAATCTATCGGTCGGTTAGGGGGTCAAAAACGACCGGAACGTCCGATGTGCATCTCTGAAAGTTTTAGTCTGACAGGAGTTTGGACTAAATTAAACCTACAGCTACAACGCTTTCTTAAGAAAGCGGCTGGCGATAGAAGTGCAGTAACCTTATGTCTTCTTAAAGGTAGCATGGACAAGTACTCATGATTATCTTCGAACAATCAAGGAGATGGTTTTTTGACCATGTCTTTTTCATTGCTTGATGTTTACACCTGACTCTCTGTCAGGGGTTATCACAGCGATGAGCGTCGTAGCAGAGAATTAAACCATCGTATCTCCTTGACTGTCCGAAGGCTACAAACTTGTCACTGCTCCACCAATAACGAAAAGAATACTCATCTGGACTTTGGCCACCACACAATACCATCATAATGCGAGGTAGCTATAAGTAGACAGCTTTTCTGATTGGTGTTTACCCCGGTCAGTGACAGGAGTTGTAGCCTTCGGACAGTTAAGGAGATCAGGCGATAGCATTACCCATGCAGCACTACAGTATAGTTACAGCTTTTGATGGTTGATTGAGACTTGAAGTTTGTGTGGATGCAGATCACATTCTTGAAGATAAGCGTAGTACCTAGAGTTCTATGAGGAGTGAGAAAGTGGTCTTGTGTGACACAGCCGTGGCACCTGGGGAATAATAGGGGTTCATGCTCGTCTGGTGAGAATGTAAAACGGATTTTGGGTGTTGATCACTGACTGAACTCAAGGTTGTTTGAATGGGCTTTTGGTATTGTGTGACGATGCTTACTCCTGACTCTCTGTCAGGGGAAGCACCACAGCGAAGTGATCCGTGGCAATTTAACATCGCATCAAGGCGAGAGTATTACACTACACTTACACTACACCTACAGTACCACTACAACCCTTACAGACACTTACTCCCTCTTCGTCAACTCATCAATCAAACCCCTGAGCCGCTCAACATCAGCCCTCAACTTCCTAACCTCAATAACAGCCGGATCATCCTGTACATCCGCCTTACTCTCCTCAACCTTCTTCGTCCACCCCTCGGTTTCAAAATCACACAAATCCGCAACCTGATCCCACTGCTCCACCGTGCCCTCATCATCCTCGCCGCGGCGTCTGTTCAGGCGAATAACCTTCGCAGCGCGGACCTCGACGATAGCAGCGACGAAAATAAGCGGTGCGTAGAGAATGCCCATGACGATATCATTCAGACGTTCGTACTGTTTCTTAGGCAACCACCATTCGAAGGGGATCACGAGGAAGAAAATCTCGATGAGGTTGAAGGGCGGGATGAAGACGTTTTCGTCGGGGGCGCGGACGAATTGCATTGTCTTTTGCGCGAAGAGCGCGAGGTATTCGTCGTCGGAGTTGTCGTAGATGTCTTGGTAGGCGCTGTTGTAGAGGGCGATGAGGACGTTGAGGAGGATGACCTGTTCTGTTAGTCAATAATATCAACTGGATGGGAGAGAAGGGAGAGGGGACGTACCATCACGACAAAGGTGAAGACGTAGTACAGAATCGTGCCGAATGGCGGACTGAACCTGTCGAAGCCGCTGAAATCGGGGCTTTGCATGATCGCGTTCAACATTGCTTGTAGGATGAATGTGGTGTCTTCGCCCGTTGGATCCTCGATTTGGTGCATGCCCATGAAGGCTTGTAGGAAGCCGACAACGACGACGATGAGTAGCGCGAAGAAGATGATGCTCTCTTTCATCATCACTTTGAGGACTACGAGCATGGCGCCGAAGAAGCGGAAGGAGTCCATGTAGAGCAGAATACGTGCCCAGAACATGGGGGCTGTGAAGGCGAGGAAATTGTAGCTGAGCGTGTTGAAGTTTTCACGACCTTCGACATCGTCTGATCCACGCGTAAGAGCGGCAAAGCGAAGACCGAGGGAGATCATCAGAAGAATGTAGAGGGTGTTGTTGAAAGCGTTCCAGAAGCCAAGGATGTGGTAGCCGGCTTTGTACAGCTTGGTCAACTCATCAAAGATGAAACCAAAGGTGAAGATGTAGAGAAGGATCTCAATGATATCGAGATCACCAGACGGGTTAACACTGTTGATAGCACCGGTGTACAGAGCAAGGTACAAGATCGAGATCAGAAGTTGGAACGCATTCTGGTTTCTCGGAGCGCGCATGCGATCGGGGTCTAGATGCGCCCAGAAGGACTCGTTGTCGCGATCCTTGTAGTCGACGAAGCTGGCGGGGTCGTTCTCGTCTTGCACGAGCCAACCACGCCAGAGGTAGCTAAGACATTTCTGGTAGCCGGAGGAGCCAATTACGCGTAGGGCGTGTAGGTCGACGGATTTCTCGATGACGTTGATGGGGACTGTCGGTTTGCCGTCGACGATGATGGAGTAGCGCTTGAGGAGCATCGAGTTCATGAGGAATGGGGTGTCTTCCTCGGATTCGATGCTGTGGATTTATTAGCCATTGAAAAGACACCCTGATGGAATCATGGACTTACATGTGCTTGGCAATGACCTCACATGCCGTACAACGAAGCTCGTGCAAATTGGCGTCCCAGAGCTCGTTCAATGCCTGGCGATGGAACCAGTGCTTCGCAACAAGCAAGCAGAACACAACGCAAGCTCGGTACTCCGGACTGGCAGCTTCTCTAGCAGCTTGAATGACATTGCGCGTGATGACCTTGCTGTGTGGCTGGACAATCTGGTGTTCTTCCAACTCGCATGGTACGGCCTCCAGCACGAGATAACGCAGACGCAGAGCAGTCTTTGTGACTTCGTCGGCCGGAATAGCGGACTGAATTGACTGAGCGCGGTAAAAGGGCAGGACTAAACGGGATCAGTCAATTGGTCTATCGTCAAAAGAATTGGTTCTGCAACTCACGTCGTTGCTGCGACTCGCTAAAGGTCCATTCGCGATGCGGTTGACCAGGATACTGGTCCCAGCCAAGTAGGCTGCTCCAGCTGAACCTGCCCATCTTGCGACTTTGTTGATCTTCACCTCGGTGTAGTCCGTATCAGCGAAGAAATGCAAGGTGTGATGTGCAGGAAGTGTGCAGGAGAACTGCAGGTGAAGAGATGGTGAAGAGGGGCAGACAAGCAGGTGAAAAGCTGAACTTGGGAGGGGTCAATTCGACTAATTCCAGCCCATTGAGCTAGTCCTCGTCAATGAACCAACAGTTCAATGTTGGAATTACTCGCTTTCGCACCGATTTTCAGCTGCTGATAGGTAGGATGTCTCGATAGTGCGACGGGTAGTTCATGTGGGTGGAATCCTTTCGAGGAATTGGAGGGGCGGGGAGGAAGGGAACTTGGGGATTGTGCATGACGTCGACGTTGCGATGCGACGCTAGTTAGGCAGGTCACACGTGGAATTGCTTGCATTGAGAGATTCACTAAGCCTTAAGAGGAAGCATTTATTTCATTTACATACCGTATCTGGTTTAGCGGGAGGTGTCAAGTCAAAGAGCTCCCTCCTTAGTGCATGTCAATGTATTCTTCAGCTCGGTTAAACAACTCCAGTTGCTGAGATCTTTATCTGAAGCTTGATAGTAATCAAGACCAGTGAAAGCTTCGGGTGATTGATAAGTCCCAGGTTGAGATAAGATAGGAAGATATACCTGGGTTGCAAAGGAAAGTAGTAGTCAGCGCAATCAGAAAGAGCTTGGTGAAGCTGCCCACGATCGCAACGGAAGAATCACGGGATCCAGGATTGATTCTCTCTTGCGGGTTCTTTAGATCCGCTCAAAAGTAGACCATTCGCTGGTATATCGGTGTACCCAGTCGTTGGGTGTATGAAGATATTGCCGAACTCCTCTGTATCATGCTGAACTGATGGCAGCAAATAAGTCAAAAGCAGGGCTGGACTGTATAGGGGTATATTGTCAAGACAAACTCTACAGGACGGCCACTATTCACATCCCAAATCTGAAAACGCCACCTGCGCACCGTTGAACGCCTCTTTCCATGCATCGTGCGAGCTCGCTTGGATTCGGAACACCAAATCATTAGAAATCCATGGCGCTGTGAATGGAAGATAGTGTTAGCCGTTATAACAGTCACAATAAGGGGAAATCGGTTGGAAGAAGTGATAGATAGTACTGTCGAGTATCTCTTCACACAGAGTCGGACGTACCTTTCGCCCACGCCATCATCATCCCCAAAGTCGTCATCGTCACCGTTGTCGAAGTACGCTTCGGCATTGTAATCGCCACCGGCATCATCGTCGGCGCTGTCGTAGTCGTCATCCTCAAGCTCCATCTCCCCTTCTTCATCGTCGTCGGCATCACCAGCATCACCGTCTTCTTTGTCCGCATCTTGACCGGCGCCCTCAATACGCGCCTTGCGCTCTTCCTCGGTCTCGTTCTCGCGACGCCGCGTCGAGCGTGACGAAACGAACATATCGTCATCGTCTCCGTCAACAAACATGTCGTCTTCATCGTCGTCGGCTTTCCGCTTCGTACCCCGGGTTGAGGTCTCTTTGGTAGTCTGGAAACCACCCTTTGGTCCATTCGTGTCCTTGCCCTCTAAGGTTCCCCAGAGCTCCTCCGGGAACAAATCCTTCACATATCGGCGAGCACCCCGAAGCTTGGGCAGCGTCCGTGTGTCGTCTACGAATCGTTCGCTGTATGTCGGTACTGCGAGGAAAGGATCGACGGCAGCGCGGTTCTTGACGCTATAGCGCGCATTGATTTGCGCCTGTCCGTGGCGAGCGAGAACGGGACCCCCGGTCGACTGGTATGCGGCGTTGATGTGACGGTGGGTGTATAGGGGCGTGTTATGGTAAGTCTGGCGGAATTTGACAAAGTATGCGACCGAGCGCTCCTCGGCGGGAGTGAGTTGAGGGGCGACGGGTGGTTTGTATGTTTTCTACGATTTACGTGAGAAGTCAGTAATCCGTAGACATGGCAGAAGAAAAGGTGATCTGATCTCGGGAAGACCTACAGGGTAATTCTCCTGAGGCTGATCTATTATGATAAGACTCGGGTCATCGCCGCCGGGCATGCCAGGAGGTGCTGGCTTTCGGGCACCACCTCGGCCTCCACCACGGCCTCCTCTACCTCCTCGACCGGACATTTTGGCGCGCAATCGCTAAGGCGCAAAATCGTGCAAATAATTGGCTCTATAAAAATTCGATAAAAGTGTGAGCTTGTGAGTAATAGTCTGGCGCAGACGCAGTGAACAAAATGAATCTCAATAAGACAGTCGAGGACGGGATGAAAAATCCGATCCATTCATACGGCGTCAACATTGAGGTTTCAACAACTTTACAAAGGGAATCCCTGCTAACAAGCCGTCGAAATTTTGGCGGGGACGCTTCTGGATAGATGCATATTTCGCGTCCACGTCTCTGGTATCCTGGATAAGTACATATTTGTCATCCCCACATTGATCCACAGAAGCTTCCCGGTCTGGGCCCATCGTCCCTGCTGCCCCTCCAACGTTGCTGCTCTACGTGCGACGTCCACCACCCGTTCCGTAGGCAGGCACGAATTACGTCGAGTGGTTACTGCCTGCACCTGATATTATGATATGATGGGCGTTTTCGTTGTTCCTCATCTCAAGACATTGAATCTTTCTTCCGTGACCAATTTTATCCCAGGTTTCACATCTCGGCTTCTTTGTCTACGACCTAACATTATTATCCAACTTTCACGAATTGTATAGCCGTTAAGATGGACTCAGACACGGTTCCAGTGACGGGTGTGGATGACCTGGAGAAGCACCTTGATGAGCTTGCCAGCGACCCAACTCTCCCATCTGATGCGAAGCTGTTCGACCACGTCGAGCTGCAGCTCACAGGTGCGCAGAACCGGTATTATTTCTCGCCTTGTGATGTATTCTGACCTCACTCTCACTCACCAGATGCCAACATACCTTCTCTCATTCCTCGCTTCCTTCCCAAGATCACCGAGGTCCTGAAAAAGTACCAGCATGATCCTACCCTCCTCTGCAGCTTGGCTACCAAGTTCATTGGACCTCTTAGCTTCACCGATGTCTTGTCGTTGGCTTCTGAGGAATCCTTGCTGGAAGCTCTCAGGTCACCGGCGCCATCCGCTAACATCCTTGCCATGGCCATTCTTGCCAAGGCAGCAAAGTCGCCCAGTGACGCTTCTGTACTCGCTGCCATGAAGGATGTAGTCACTGCCTTTATTACCCAGTGGCTGAGCTCGCCTCAGGTCGAAGTCGGCGAGAGGGGCTCTAAGGTTCTGGGTGACTTACTCGACACCGACTCCGACAAACGCCCTCCCGAAGGCCTGTCTGTGAGCGGCATCGAGATCATTCGACGCAAGCCCTTGGGTCAAGCATTCATGTGGAGACGCATCTTTCATGATCGCGATATCTACGGGCTTATCCTCTCCTTATGTTGCAATGGGCCGCATCAGAGTGCCCCGGGTGGTCTGACCCCTCGTCAGTTGTCGCTTGCTCAGGGCCGTCTCCTGCGCATTCTGCCCCGTCTCTCTGCACTTAACTTTGCCGCTGTGACCGCAACAGACTTTCCAGAGCTTCATCAGCAATATGCGAATCCGGAAAGCGGCAGCGTCGACAGAGGTGGCCTTTTGAACTTCGCCGCTCTTCATCTGATTGACAAGCAAGATATGTTGATGCATCTGAGCCTGATTGACTTTTTTGAGACTTTGATCAGCATTGAGCGAATTACGCCCTTCTCAACATACAAGCTAGAAACGCTCTCAAAGCTCTACCGCGACGCAACTCAGCACGACGACACACTCAAGACTGCCATCATGACCCTCCCCGAGCGTACGGTACCAGAGGAAGCCGACGAGCTACGACAATTCATACACGACATTTCCAGGGACTAAGACAGCAGCCCGTACGACACGTTTGCACGATTTCTTCACCATTTTCTGAGTATATGACAAGTTGCTATGTTATTAGTTATTAATGGCCAACATTCATGCTATGAAGACCTGAGTCTAAGCATGACATGTCACCCGACCCCTTAAGCTATGGGGTCTGGAGTTTAGCTCACTGTTCGCTAGATGTGCGTGTTCTTCCACGAATAACCTCATCTTTCAAGCCTACAACCACTTGATACCCACGTTTGTTCTAAATCGCCATTGTGTGCGTGATTCAACTAGCTCTAGATAACAACACATCGCCCTTCATTGCCGATACTGCCATTCGTGTCATTCAGAAGGGTATTTATTAAGATCGACAACCGATTCCATCAAATTCAACTCGTGGGTCCTGTGTTTTTATGAAAGGGAGGCGCCCAGAGTACGCCTTCGCGTTTGCCATGATGGTTTCATCAACCCATTCACCAATGGGAAGTGGACGCCGGTATGCGTCCATCTTCCTGAGACTGTCGATGCAAAACTGGCGCTCTTTTTCATTTCCGGATTCGTAAGAAAACACCAAGCTCGCCGTGAAATCCACGCCGAGTGGTATCTGGCCTGAGACCCAGCCCGTGGACTTCCAGATGCGTTGGCTGAACCTTCTAGCCTTCGCCTCTAGTTCCGAATCATCGATTCCTAGCACTCTGCTTGCTTCCTGCAGGAATCGACAAGCGAGGATAGTAGAGCAAGCATGAGTACAGAATACCTTTGCCGTTTGGTAGTCATCGAATCGATAGCCAGTGGGAAAGGTACTGTGAGCCGTATTCTCGACCTCGACGATGGCTCCGGTTTTGAAGAGAGAAACGACGAAACTTTGGTCAAATTGATTTAAGAATCGGGACAACACCGTTGCCCCGCGGTACAGTTCGGTGGCGACGACCTTATTCCACGGACATTTTCGAAGTATGTTGACTAGCCGTGCTAAGCCAGGCCAAGCGGTCATCTCGGCCCACAGATGGTACATCTGCATCTGAATGGGACTGAGGAAACTCGTGTCTATGGCCTGGCGGAGTGCGCTCATCCACTGTGGTGTATGGAAGTAGCACTCTCGGCCCTGGCGAATGTCTTCTTGCAGCTAGCCATCTGGTTAGAAGAGTCTCTCGGAGATGCAAATGCTACGGTCGTCGACAAACTCACCATGTGAAAAATACCCTCGAACAGGACATGGAGAAGCATGTCATTTATAGGCTGTCCTGGGCCAGCTTTATTAACAACGGCGATGAGCCCCGCTGCATGATTTTCCTGGTTTGAGCCTCTTTGAAAGTCATAGAGAATCTGGTGTCCCAGAAGTCAGTCAATCAACATGCTATCATCGACGACAACCGCCCTCCGGGCTTAGGTGGGTAAGACTCACCTCGATTTTCTGTAATATACACAGTGCCGTCAAGGTACGAGTGATTTGGGCTGGCTTGTTATCATCAAGGGCAGTCTGGAGACTGCGAAGAGCCCTATTATACATATTCAGGTTGAGCCACGTCTCGCTCGGCAGACCACGACGACAGCTGGTCCAACCGGTGAGCAAGAGCTCGACTGCATGATCCAATGGCGTATTCCCGTCTCCCAGGTACTGGGGCAGCAAAGGGACAAACATTCCTATGATACGCAAATCGTGGCCAGTTCCAGGGTCCGAATTCAGGCATGATAAAAAGTTGGTGATAATTCGCTCCGTTTGGCTCAACTGAGGGCGTTTTGGTACTTTCGTGACGAGATGGAAGAGAACGTTTGCTACGCTCGCCGTCATATGATTCGAATCGGAGAGTATGATGTCAAAGTTGTGTTGTTTCTTGACGCTCTCGGTACTAATATGCGTCGCGGACGATGCGGGTCGGCTGGTCTCTGAGGCGTGGCTTACAACGTCTGATCCCTCACGGTGGTTACCGTTGGCTACTAGGTCAGCACCAAACGAGGAACTGCCGGAGTGAGGGCCATTCCACTCACCAACAAACTTGTAGGTCTTCCTCGGACCAGAACATATCTTGCCGGCGCGAGCACATGTTCCGCACGTGGGCCATTTTTCATCGCACTGGGGTTCCGTCTCGTTAGCCGCTTATCCAAGGTGATGCACTCTGGCCGGCCTCACTCGCCTTGGTTTTCCGCGTTCTGCAAAAGTTGCAACGCTTGCTCTTAGGTACTCCAACCATGATGGCTTATACTAAACATAAAACCCAGCAAACCCAGCAAGATGGACGGCTGATAATGACATAAATCCCAACAGGACGGATTTGTTCCCAAAGAGGTCGATTATGCACGCTACCTATATAGGGCGACGGGATGGGAATAAAGGGCTGACGGCAACATATATCCGGCCGAAATTGCGGTGACTTAAAGGTAGTATTAAGGTCACATTGACCGGGATATTTGCCCATTTGCATGGAGGTGAGCAATGCCTGGAGGGGTCCCCAAGATGGGCCTATGCCCTTGCTTCAAGGCTGAGCGTAACAACGAGCATTTTCGGCCAATCGCTGCATGTGGTGGTCGTATATGGATCATCTCAGCGTGGCGATGGTAAGTATCCGCGAGGTCGGAGTCCTGCCTGATTATTAACAAATTAACAATACGTTTTCTATTATAAGACAATCGGCAATATGACCAAATACGATTACGTTGCGGCTTCGGGCCATTCACCAGAGGAGAAGCCTGCGCGAACGACAATGAGACTTCGATACGGACTCGAAGACCATTATCCCGTAACTACGCCGTAGCCTGGGCCCAGAACGTCGGTTCTCCCGAGCCGTTGTCGGGCTTGGCTCGACTGCTTTGACGACGAGCATCCCGTAGTACCTACATATACTACTAAGCACTTCATGAACACGAATAGGTAGTCTCACGAGCAACTCATCTCAGGGATTTGAGTTATCGAATTAAGGCCAATCATTGGTGTGTGTTTCTATGCCTGAACAGGCACTTTGTAGCAAATACCCACCGCCGGGGCGGAGTAGGTAGGTGAGTGGGACCCCGAACCCGGCTCGTGGGGGATGAGGCAGATACTGTCACGGTGTTCCGCAGTATTCCGCAGACTGATCAGGTTCCCCAGGTCATTACGGAATACCCATGATTAGACGCACGGATCACGATTAGCGACCTGGGACATTGCCCATAGTGGTTCAATGGTGCACCTGGCACGGTCGGTCGACAACTCGATGACTTAATATCGTGTGTTATTCTGAAGGAGCGGCTAATCGGAGATAAGATATAGATATCCCGTCTCGCAGGATGCAGTCCAGACCGCAAAAGCTGACCGTTTCAGCAAACGATGTCGACATCGTGGATAAATGCAGCATCCTACCTATGCCGCATGGTGTTTAAGCGAGCGAACGATCTCTCGGCATGTATTCGGACGCAAGAATCCTAATCAGCCTTATGCGAGTCCTCGGCGTAATCTTTACACGTGGTTGGGCTGTGTTGCGGGTTGTGATATGGTGCGTGGCCCCAGTTGGTGGGTTCGTGGGTGGTAATTCCTGCGCAGTCATTGTGGTAGCACAGGGAGTTGATCTGACCTGTGTAACGTGAGTCTAACAGCTTTGTGCAACTCGACAAGTCGACAACATTAGTTGACTCGATGCTACCGCAACCATGCGCACTATCTGACCCGGTCGACTGATCCAGCAGCACGAGATCGCATCATCATAGCATGCTCATCTACATTCACCACGCCGCAGATCAACACGTCAAGCAGTTAAGCACGCAAATCCGTCCGATCGATAAACGTCAATTGACCCCTGTTGCGGAATCACTTGGCTCGACCTCTTGGCTCGAACTTTTTGGTACTCTAAGGTACGGTACTTTCCATCGAGCGGAAAAGACCCATAACTCGACTATTAAAAGAACCTGCAAGCAAGATTAAAGCACTTTAGAACATGCTCAGCCCAGTTTGACGCACGTTGTGCATTGCCGAATATCATGTGACGCAAATGGGCACCGGCCCCAGTTGACTCCATACGCAGTCAGATCTTTCTCCGACTTTTCGAGTTGTCAAGCGCCTTCTTTACGGAATACTACTACTCAGTTGAACCTCAAGTAAGAACCCTATGTCTGTTCAATTTAGCCTGCTTGCAATCCTGCAACTAACACCGGAATCAGAAGGACCCTGGTGTTCGGGGTCTGTAAGACCTAACTGTTGGTTATGCTGCACCTGCTCAGCCTGGTCCCGATGTCAGACCCGAGTTACATGATCTCACATCTATGTAATACGGATTACATAGATCGTTGCCAATGCTCTGCCCAGCGTGATCAGTAATCTATGACAGTCGTCTCAATATTGCCCATGTTGTGGATATTGGCAGGCTATCTGGACCGAGGTCAGATCCCTAATATCTAGGATCATTTCGATGTTCTGCTCGACATTTCGATCGACAGGATGTCACTCGCACCAGTTGGAAAAGACTGGACCAGCCCGAGACAATCTCGGCATAGTTCGCGATCGCGACATGCCTTCTGGCCAGATCGAATCATGTGATTCGGAGAGTTTCTTGCCGCGGGACGACTTTCTCTCCGACCGTCTCCAAAACCTACGAGTAGACTGCGGAAAGACTACGGAATACCTATACCTATATCAAAGTCCCTAACTGCCTAGCTAAGTAGGCAGTAGACCGAATCAGTAGGTAGGTAACGAGAGTGGGATTCAATGGGGAATGGGATGGGATCCGACGTGCAGGCATGGCTTCCTTTTCCTCTTTGAGCAAGCAAAACGAAATGCAGGTTTGCGCTAAGAAAAGAAAAGTAGGACCTCTGCCTACCGTGCCCATACGACTACGCTACTGCGGATTATCACATCCCGTTGGGGGTATAGTGCACGAGATAAATTGGCGATAGTTCGGCCAACTATTAAGGGCAGAATGTGAGTAAGGATGTATTCCATCCGGAAATCTGTACGAGATGGAGTGACGTGGTTCTGTTTGTTGGGAACGGGCGGATCCCGGGCTGCATGTGGTTTGAAGCCACGGGCGAGAATGTGATGGAAGGTTGAGGGGTTTCGATTTGGATTCTATTCGATGTGGTCTTTGCTTGCTCATGTTCGATTCGACTTATTAAGTACGTGAGTAGGTATTCCGCACTCCTTCAACTGGATCCTCTCTCACCAGTCTAGAAATAGATACGGAATATCGTGGTACGGATCACGGGATGGACAAAAGTCCGCATAGGTATTAACCAGGCAGCAGCTTGTCCGTTCACCGTCCATCCATCCACTCATGCGCAATTCGGCCGAACACACCCATGCCTACCTAGGTCTCCGACCCAACCCAACCCCATACGGCAGTTGTGTGCTAGTCGCTGCATACAGAGTACAGATCCGCACGGGATATCACGCAGATGCAGAGGGAGGAGGAACGGGAGCATACTGATCCTATTTACCTAGTTGATTCGGTGTGGGATAATTAGGATGCTCGGGAAGTAGGGCAGATGAAGAAATGGGTGGTAAGTATGTGATAGGTAAGGTAAGTTAGGTGTGAGGTAGGGGCTATTGGATGCTGCGTGTGACGATGTGATGGCGATGGTAGGTATGGATTGACGGATGGGATGGGATAGGTAACATGTCTTACGAGTAGTTGATGGGATAAAAGAAATAGGAAGCAGGGAAGGTAGCAGTGTTTATGATTTCTCATCCGATCTACGATACTGGACCTGGTTAACCCCTTGCTACGGTCGCCTACGTACTTGCTGTCGCGGGATGGGATGATGATAAAAAAAGTTGGTTGAACATGACGCGTCACTTGTCAAGATTGATGATTAGATATCTGATTTTTGATTTCATTTCGGCGAGATTTATTTAACAGAGAGGAGGTGAGATATAATTAACAGGAGAAGGTGATAGGGGGCTAATTTGCCTTGCTTTGATAGCTGTCGTGCGCTGTGGTGTGCTTGACGCGATGTGGTGGGATGCGGTGTCATGGAAGGCGATGCGGTGATAGCGGTGTCATGAAGTGCGGTGCGGCGCCGTGTCGTGCCGTGTAATGTGGTGCGAGGCAAGGCGATGCGATGCGATGCGATGTGCTTCCATGTAATGCGATGTGCAGCGATCTGATGCGGCACGATGCGATGTGATGCGATGTGAGGGAGGTATTGACTCCGTATTGTTATGATGTATCAAAGAAGCAAGAAACGACGATGAGGTATGGGAAATCGTAGCGTAGGTAGATGTAATTAGGGAGGTATGTTGAAGAAGTAATCAGGTAGGGAGGTAGGCAAGCAGGTAAGACAAGCATCGTCTATACAGTCGAACCGATGTCGACATCAATCATACCATACAATGACACGAATGGGTAGTTTTGTCGGTAAGCAGGCAGATAGGTCGGCGAGCCTCGTTATACAGTCGAATCACCAGCAACGACAACAGTCATAACAAATACACTGATGATAGGTACGAAAAACCGTATTGTCGGTAGACAGACAGGCAGGTATGGAGGCAAGCCTCGTTATAGAGACGAACCGACGACAGCAAGTACTAACAATGATCCAGCAGATACTCCAATATGAACAAATAAACCGTCTGATATCAACGGGTAACGACGTCGTAGCTCTCATTCGCATCTACCTACCTATATTCGTCCTTACCTTACCTCTCATTTTCTCATCCATCTACCTCCTTGCTGTCGCGGATGGTCAAGAGATTGGCAAGGGGTGGTGATAACATGACGCGTCAAATGCAGCCCGCAAGTATGTATTAGATTCATTCTTCCTTATGATTGAAGAGGAGAAAGGTGGGCAGGTACAGAGGGAGAATGGCAGGATGGTCGGGGACTGGTTTGCCTGGATTCAACAGTGATCATGTGCTGAGATGTGCTGCACTGCGATGTCATGATGGACTCCGGACGACAACATACCAAGCACGGAGTCGATTCTACGTTAATACTCCGTATTGCCGGTAAGAAGGTAGACAAGCAGGTTAGGGTCACAGGAAGCATGACGGGGCGACACGGCGTCTCGGTTCGAAGAGACGACCTAGGTAGGTAAATTGATTGATTGATCTCTTCCTAGGTAGAGTGCTCGGCTGGGCTCGATCATGTGGCATCTGTAGGTATCTAGGTCCGGATCAACGAGCTTTCTCTATGTTGGTCTACCAGGGCGGATTGGGTGAGTGGTAGGTTATGTATGTTGAGGAGTAGGTTGGCAAGCCTTTACACAGTCGAACCAACATCAACGCCATCAACACCATTACGAGAACGACAGACTGAAGTGCGTGAATAAGAACGGCCTGACAAGAAAAAAGACATATTACGGCAAACTGAGATCAAAAGTAAAGCATCGACCAAAACACCATCGCGGGATGCCATGTCATGTGCTGCGAAGTATTGATTCCGTGCCGTGCTGGGCCGTACCTTGCGACGTATTGAGCAAGCACTCGGGTATGTTGTTTCGTGATATATGGATGTAGGTATGAAGGTTGATGTTTTAAGGAGGTGAAGGTAGGTAAACCTCATCCTCGCAGTCGAACCAACAACAATGACGCCAATTACAGACAAACACTCTATATTAGCAAAACATGACGATTGATATCAACAGGCAAGCATCGGTCAAGACACCATCGCGGAATCGACTCAACAGCCATCATGCGCTGCCACGCCATGTCATACTGTGACATACGCTACGATGTGCTGCGAGGTATTGACTGCACACGGAAATGTCCTATCGACGACGGCTATGTATATATTGTAGGCAGGTAGATAAATGGATAATGTCGTGTTAAGGAGTAGACAGTTAAGTGAGCCTCATATATACAGTTGAATCGACGACGACGACCGCCATCATACAAACTGGTATGTAATCCGCGTGGACAACAACAGACTGACAACACCAATACCAGTTTCAGGCTGAATAACAGGTCGTTAGACTGATTGATATCAACAGTAAAAATCGATCAAACCCCAAACACCATCGCGGGATATGGAGTCTACTACATACAAACCTGTCTACCACCATTTAGTAGACAGTCAGTTACCTAATACCTTCATCCACAAGTAACAAACAACATCACCCCCTCATCTCCTGCGTCCCCATCTCCCCCTCATCCTCCCCATGCTGCTGTCCCTGTCCATGCCCCGGCGTCTCCGTCGCAGAACTAACAACACTCTCCCTCCGCCCACCAACAGCCATCCCCTCAATCCCCAATCCCACCTCCCCCACCCTCCTCAGCACACTCAACAACGCCCCCCTCAAATCCGCCCCAATATCCTTATTCAACAACTCAATCGCCAACGGATAAAACCCCGGAATATGCTTCTTAAACTCGGCCTCGGGCCACGTCGCATACCCCTCAAGCACATCCACAACAACAGGTCTCCACGCCCCGATATTCCGCTGCTGCGATTCCTCTTCAAGCGCAAGATACCCCTTAATCACATCCTTGCAAAGCGGTACAATCGCCTTCTCCACTTCGGGGCGAGACTCCGCCCGCGACGGGGACGTATCTCCGAACATGCGGAATAAGATCTGGATATACGTCGCCGCGGCCCCGCTCTCTTGCTTAAGGAGGTTGGGGGGCTGCTTCATGAATCCTTCGCGCCAGAGACGCATGCGGAGGTCCTTGTCCTCGTTGAAGCGACGGGCGAAGAGGAAAGATTTCTTCAGGAGGGCCATGAGGCGGAGGAGTTCGGTGGAGGGGATCTGTGCGTAGACGGAGTCGTTGGAGAAGAGCTCGTTGACGGTCTCGATCATGAGGAGTTGCAGGACGCAGCGGGATATGATGCGGTTGAAGAAGCGGCGGCGGGCGGCGGTTACGACGACGGGTTGTTGTTGGAGGGAGGAGGCGGGTTTGTAGTCTTCTAAGGGGGTGGAGGCGAGTGAGGCGCTGCGGGCGCGGGTGGGTTCGTCGGAGTGGAGGGAGTGGGCGGCCGTGGCGGGGATGGAGCCGGGTCCGTCCATGTGGTCGGACATGCCGTTGATTTCGGAGGCGGAGTCTTCGGTGACGTATTCTCCGGTTGGTGTTAGGGGTAGGTCGAAACCGAGACCGTTAGGGGCTGGTGACGGTAATGAAGTAGAAGTGTTAATGGTTGCGGCAGAGAAGAGTTGGTATGCTGTTGTTCGTTCGAATAGTTCACAGAAGGATCCGACGATCTTTGACCAATGTTCCGTGCTGAACTTGGTAACGTTCTGCAGAATTAGTTGTTGCAGACAATTGCTACCAATGCGGGCAATCGTATCGTTCTCCTGACAGATGCAGAGAGCCAAGAGCTCTAGGAACCGGTCCAGCATGTACTCCAATGCATCAAAATAGTGCGTGAAGAGAACAATCATGTTACGAAGGGCCTGGATCATGGTCGTAGAAAGCCAGACCGATAACACTTCGTGGTTAAGAGCAGTGGTCATCTCGGGTCTTGATCGGAGAACCATGAATATAGGGTAGAGTTGTTGTCTCCATAGGATATCCCAGAAATCAGACGGGAAATCCCCTCCGTATCGGAGAAGTGCTTCGAAGAAATAGTTGAGTGCGTTCGAACGCACCTCGAGATCTTCTCCCGTCATGAGGACATCGTGGAAAGCAAATAGTATCGGGAACCAGAAACCCTCCTCTACCGACGTGCCGCTTTGTCTCGATTGTGCCTCCGACGACTTAAGTTCCGGTTTGGCGTTGCTCGACAAGGGGCATTCGGGCGTCTTCAACATGCGTGGTATTATCGACTTCAATGTCTCCATAGCCTGTAAGCTCTTCTTCTGGAACCGAATGTTCTTTGAGAACTCGGTGAGACAGACGATCAAATCTGTGAAGGCGCCCTGCGAGATAACGACACCGAACCGAGTCTTATAAACGAGGGTGACGTTCTCAAAAGCCAAGTTCACAATGGTCTCATTGGGGTCACGAGCGGCGACTGTGAAAGCACCAAACATGGTTCGCCAACCAGATCGAATATTCTCTCCTCGAGCCTGGATCATTTGCGCCAAACATCTTAACGCCATATCCTTGACGGTCAAGTTGGTAGAGTTGGCCATGATATGCTCAAAAGGTTTCAAGAAATCCTTCTGGAACTTGAAACCTGGTAGCTCTTCGATCTCCATGAAGCGCATCGACAATTGTCTTAGAGAGTCCAGCGCAAAATAGACAATCGCGGTATTGATATGGCATCCGACCTTGTTGAAGTGCTCACCGAGAACAGCCCAGATGTTCGTCCACTCGAAACGTACACGCGTCATGTTATAGTAGCTGATCTCAACAATCTTCTGCAAGCTGTACGTCCGAGGGGAGTCATTCGAACCGGAGACCTTGATTTCGTCCCAACTGACCTCCGTAAGAGCCTTGGCGAAACGAACAATGGCCTCTCCGTGGAGATTGGCGGTATTGCTGAAAATACGGTCGATACTCTTGACCACCTCATCTGATCTGCTCTCGAGAGCAATCTCCGTCGAGAATCCCTTGGAATTAGTACTAGAGCGATGTTGTCGCCGTGCCAACGATATCGACTTTCGAGAATCGCTCGTCGGAGACTTCTCAGGGGGCATGAAGCGTGCTTTCGAGACATCGGGAATAGCACCTTCATCGACACCGCCCGAGATCAACTGTAATCTGTCCAGCTGACTGATACACATAAGAATGTCCTTCCAGGACTCCTTCAGACTGTTACCCTCTGTCTGGCCAAGATCTAGAATTACCTTCAGGGCCTCGACGTTCTTGGCCAGAATCTCCTGCGGGTTGTTCAGGTTTGTCGCGTTCTTCAAGGCCGACATGAACGCCTCGCGCGGCGTCGCAAGATCGAACAAGCAGGCAATTCTGGTAGCCTGCTTCATTCCCTCTAAGCAGAGTTTGTTAACTTCTAGATTTTGGGCCTTCTGCATCTGACTGGAGAAGGCAGAGAAAAATGACATCCATGTCACATCAAACATCGACTCCACATGCTTGAAAGAAGTTGCCGGGATGAATCTAATGCCAGCTCTCGCAGCGTTTCTCTTTTGACTCCTGAACAGATTCTTGAACAACTGTTCTGATCGCAAGGAGATTTCCTGAGATTGCTGCACATAAGCCTCTCGTTGGAGGTCTCTGCCGACATTAGAAAGAGCCTGTCCGAGTCCAGCGGCAAAGCCCGTGGGTTGAGCAGGCAAGGTACCGGCAATAGCAGCAGCATCCCGCTCACTCTTCAGAACAATCTCATTACCAGCAATCTCGTCGTAAATACCAGTAAGGTACTCTGGTGGCAAATCGGCGTTGTCATTAATACCCCGATTGTTCCGAATGAAGTCTTCCTTGCTCATGCGCTTAGCGATCTTCGAGCTGTGCAAATCGGTGTTAAGTAGAATCACCGAGTAAGCTAGCACGTAGGCAGTTTCGGCATTCGCAAAGGCATTCGGGTTTCCGGCGACGTAACGATCAGCGAACTTTAACATGAATCGATCGATCTTCTGCGCTTCACCGGGTAAACGGAACGACTGAAGGAATTGGCGGAGAGCGTCGACAAAGCGCCGGCGGGTGAAATCCATGGTATCGACAAACGCGTGCATGATTTCGATGTTCTTAGCATCACCTTCACCGAGGTACTCGCCTATTTGCGCTTTGTCCAGACGCTCGTCCGACAGCAAGAATCTGGCAATGTCCGGAGGACTGTCACTTGCGATAAACCCGGACTGGAGCAAAAATTTGATACCACGCTTGGGTTTGAAGTTGAACTGCCGGATTCCATTAGACAGAGCAGTTTTCCTTGCCTTCTCCTTTTCCAACTGTGCCGGGTCGTCCTCAATAATCGGAGTAGATGGAGGAATAGGCGTTTCTCGAGAGCCGCTGTCGGCGATGGAAGGGTCAATTGACTCTCGGATGTCGTCGGTCGAAGCTCGCGTGTCGCTCACAACTACTCCATTCGGGGTTGGCCGGCCCGCCATAGACCAGTTGAGGAGCGAGCGCAATGCTTCTACGAGTGAGTCCAATGCCGCCCGCTTAATCATGTACTCCTTCGGGATTTCTGACTCTGGCTCAGTCGGGGGAACGATGTCGCGCACATTCAGTGGTGGCGGCAGCATACCCCTGAGCTGCCATTCTGAAGTGTTACTATTGGCCATCTTTTCCTCGTACAGTTGTTCCTGAATAGTCGTCACCGTCACAGGGGCGATCGCAAGTCGGGATAGGTCTTCGATGACCGTTTGGAAGATATTATCGACCTGGGATGCACAGTCATAGTTGAGGTAGAGCTCTACCAAAGCTCGAGGATCACCACAGAATCTTGTCAGAATATTCAGGAAATATAGCTTTTGTGTTAGAGGCGCCGTTCGGCGCGCAAGAAGCGCCAAGTAGATTTCGTTAAGGAAGACCTCTATTTCTTTCTAAACGAAAGAGCTTAGCATGATACTGGTATCAAGACGGACAACGGGACTAACCTTGAAAGGGGCGCGCATAAACTTCATCATGAGCCAGAAGATCTCACAGCAAACCTCAAATACCTTGTCCACCGAACTTGCGCCATTCCTCGTAATAGTGAGACAAAGGTAAAATTTGATAGCCTGTAAGAAAGTCGTGGGCTCATTGCTTTTCGTATTGGTGATGGTACATATGGGCGAAGTAAAGACGGCGATGTGATTATTTAGGAGGATGCGGGTGAGGTGAAGCGATATCATTTTCGATCGCATATGTTGGCCTCGGTGATCGTAGAGCTGATCCTGAGGAAGGATCTTGGTCGCAAGATTGCAGAAAGACCGGAAGACAAGGTAAGCATCCCGGATGTACACCTCATCTTCAGCCTCCAGAGCCTGCTCCGCCTCATCCGCCTCGGTGGGCGCCGCATCACTCTGGGTGGTCTGTTCGGAAATGCTCCTGGCCGGCCGTCGAGCAGGTTTCGGCTGTGTCACGACTGTAGGAGCATCGCCGAGGTTAGAATCATCGAAGCTCTTCCGGTGCTCCAGGTCCTTCAGCGTCAGTCTTACTCCACCATCGTCTGAGGGTGGTGGTTGCGGAGTTTCGGGCTCGGCACCGGCGCTAACATCTTCGGATGAACCGTTTCCATTTGCGGTCTCGTTCTCGTGGTCGTGGTCGCGACGGTCGCCATCTTGTTCGTTGGCGACGGTTTCCGCCGGGTCAAAAGTAACATTACTTGAGCTGTGCTTCAGCTTGCTAAGGTTCATACGAGCTTCCTTCATATGCAGTCTCGTCTTGACGCGCTCGAAGACCATGCCAACCATCTGTGTCAGAGTACCCTGGGCAGCCTGCTGGTTTTCGGTGCTCCGTGACAGCAAGAAGACGTTGTAGACTTGGCGCACAGCTTTCAGCAGGCCGGCACCGTGGACAACCACCTTATCGTTCAGGACGGCGGCCAGCAGCGCCTGTACGATGTGGCGCTGGACATCGACGGGCGTGATCTCGCCCTGAAAACAGTCGCATATCGTATCGATGGCTCGGTCGAGCATGGGAACTGGTTCGGAGCCATCTTCATTGGTAGCTCCGGGAACGACTTGGCTGGACAGAAAGGAGGAGGATATTAGTTTCTGGATCGAGTCGAGCGCGGCGTTTATTAGTTGGCTGCTGCCGGATTTCGTAGCGAGTTGTAAGGGCGCAAAGACGACGTTGGGGTCGGGAGGAGTCGGGCCCCCTTCCTTGATCGCCTTGAGGGCTTTCTCGGCGAGCTCGGCTAGCTGTTTGTTTTTCTGGGCCTCCTTCGAGGCAGCTATGGTCTCGAGGGGTGAGACGACGAAGACAATGGAGCTCATGGCTGGTGGAGAGTAGAACTAGAAGATAAAGGGTAGGCCATGCGCGTTTCGAATTGGAATCGGTCGCTCGGGGGCTCGGAAGGGGAAGTTAGGACTCGAACAGCATTCAGAGAGTAGCGAGTTTACATCGAAAGGTGCGTCATCTGAGCCGGCGCGGGTGGTGAGAAGGAAAGGTGGTGAATTGAATTACGGAAATAGTAGATTAGGAATTGGTGGAGGCGACGGTCACTTATACGATGGGACGGTCGGCGTGGAAGCTAGGACTATGTGGGTGGGATAAGGAAGGAATTGAGGACGGAACACATAAAGTGGTGCTGGCGGGATCGAGGAAGTGGTTCATGGGCAAGTTACGAGACGGAGGATCTAGGGATCCCTTTTTTTAGTTCGACTACAACGTCGTTCGGGCTGAGACGTCAGTCAGGACGGGTGTTCATTACGGGCCCTTGACGGTTTATAACAGGTGGTACGAAGTACGAGGTACCTTTTGTCCCGGCAGCGGTTGTCGCCGGTGGAACGCAGCGCGTTAGGTGCGGGTAGGTCAGCCACAGCTGCAGGTGCAGCCACAGCCACTTACCTACTTTACGGATTACTTAACACGTCCTCCAGCCACAGCGAGCCGTCCCAACATTCGCCGTTGGTTCTGTGGGGCTGACAGGCACAAGAGTGGAGACAGGGTCCTCGGGGATTGGACCAATCAGCGGAGGATCGCGAAACACTTTACGGATTACGGCATACGGATTCACGTTGGGGTTTGCTCCATCTCATCCCGATCTGTACCGAGATAACAACAGCTTCATGAATTGACTATGACTATGGATGAAACTGAACTTCGGTTTTCTACGAGTGAAGATAGATCTGAAAGATCAATGGTCTGTAACAGATCTCATCTTAAAACGTTTTCTTGAGAGAAACGTATCAGAAACCATGTAGATACTGTATCTCGGTCTGTGTTAGTCAGCCGTATTAGTAGCACCGCCCCACCTAACAGCAGCTCGTCGGCCAATCACAACCCCCGGCGCCCGGCCTTCATCCACTCCAGCTCAACATTCATTCCCCGACCTGTATCAAGCCAGAGTGACTCCGGATGGGACATTTTTTTTACTCACCTCATCCTGGACAATCCCACCACTCCTCATCAGCACCTCCTCCTCGCGACTCCGACAAGCAACTTCATCTGTGCAATCAGCCAGGCCAGCTCTTGCCAGTCCGACTTGCCGTATTCAGCGCATTAGTCCGGATTTCACGTGGTTGTCCGGTTTTTTTCAATTGACCCTCAGCTCCTCCCCACCCGATCCTCCTTCCACTCCGGCCAGGCTTCTTAGGCTCGTCGGCCTTGTCTTCGGACGTCTTCACTAACATCCATCCTCCTATACCCATCACTCAATAAATATACCATATTCACCATGTTCGGTGCCGTATTAAGAAGACAGGCCATCCAGCGGGTGTCCGCTGGCTTCTCCCCTCTGGCCAGATACTATGCCTCGTTCCCCCCACACACGATCATCAAGATGCCCGCTCTGTCGCCCACCATGACCTCGGGCAACATCGGCGCTTGGCAGAAGAAGGCTGGTGATGCCATTGCCCCCGGTGATGTCCTCGTCGAGATCGAGACCGACAAGGCCCAGATGGACTTTGAGTTCCAGGAAGAGGGTGTCATTGCTAAGGTTCTCAAGGATGCCGGCGAGAAGGACGTTGCCGTTGGAAACGTACGTACTTTTGTTTATCTGCTTGGTTTACTTGTTGACTTATAATTTACTGACCAATTTAATAGCCCATTGCTGTTCTCGTCGAGGAGGGTACCGATGTCTCTGCCTTCGCTTCCTTCACCTTGGCTGATGCCGGTGGCAACGCTGCCCCCGCCGCCACGGAGGAGAAGAAGCCTGAGCCCGCCGCTGCCGCCCCCGCCGTTACCTCTGCTCCCGAGCCCGCTCAATACGTTTCCCAGGGCAGAATCCAGACTGCTCTTGACCGTGAGCCCAACATGAGCGCCGCCGCTAAGCGATTGGCTCTCGAGAAGGGTGTCAACATTGCCAGCTTGAAGGGTACTGGCCCTGCTGGCCGTATCACCGAGGAGGACGTCAAGAAGGCCACCTCTGGTTCCGCTCCCGTTGCCGCCGCCGCTTCTTTCGTCGATGCCCCCGTCACCAACATGCGCAAGACCATCGCGAAGCGTCTCCAGGAGTCTACCCAGACCAACCCCCACTTCTTCGTTACCAGCGAGATCTCCGCCAGCAAGCTCCTCAAGCTGCGCCAGGCTTTGAACGCCTCTGCCGACGGCAAGTACAGACTCTCTGTCAACGACTTCTTGATCAAGGCCATGGCCGTTGCCTGCAAGAAGGTCCCTGCTGTCAACGCCTCATGGCAGGGTGATGTCATCCGCCAGTACAACAACGTCGACGTTTCCGTCGCTGTTGCTACCCCCACTGGTCTGATCACCCCTATCGTCACCGGCGTCGAGGGTCGCGGTCTCGAGTCCATCTCTGCTACCGTCAAGGAGCTTGCCAAGAAGGCTCGCGACAACAAGCTCATGCCCCAGGAGTACCAGGGTGGTACCATTTCCATCTCCAACATGGGCATGAACTCTGCTGTTGACCACTTCACTGCCATCATCAACCCCCCTCAGGCTGCCATCCTCGCTGTTGGCACCACCAAGAAGGTCCCCGTTGCTGTTGAGAGCGAGGAGGGTACCTCCATTGAGTGGGATGACAAGATCACCGTGACTGCCAGCTTCGACCACCGTGTCGTTGACGGTGCCGTCGGTGGTGAGTGGATCAAGGAGTTCAAGAAGGTTGTTGAGAACCCTCTCGAGCTTCTCCTATAAACAAAACTGTCGTCGTCGTCGGAAAGTCACACAAGAAATATCCATAGGGGGCGTCTGGGCATGATTGTTCTATAGATCCAAGATTTTTCAGGGTTCCTTTTTTTGTAGCGTTGTGCCACGAATTCATGTAATACTACTTTCTATCTTCCTCGTGAAACAAAACAACAAAAAATCCCCTCCCTGATCATGCAAAAACACACACACTCGTACAAAAGATACCTCAGGGGAGAGAGATTGACGCTGCCCATACACGCGGAGAGTGGTGGCGAGATTTATTGTCGTCGCCTACAACAGAAAGAGATAGTAGGATGGGCAAATACTTTGCTTCCAGGATGAATTTGTCTATGCGAACACCGCATGGTGGTAGATCATTGTCATTGCACTACATTGTCGATCCGTGAACCTCGTCCGTATCGCTTGTGTCTTCGTCGTCGCTGTCACTGTCTTCGGGTGTGTCTTCACCCTCCGAGTCTGACGAATCCTCCTGACACTCTTCATGATTCTGATCCTGACCGTTATCAACAGGCACTTGCTTCTTAAGTCCAGCAAGCACACTCTCCAGCCCAGCCTTGAAATGCGGGCTTCGAGCCTGTCCAATCTGCAACTCAAGCTGCTTAATCTTCTCGCGAACCTCATTGATACGAGCAGCCTCAATAGCTTCCTCATCCTCCTCCTCGCCAACCGTAGACGACGAAGACCCGTGTTCTTCAACCTCTGGCGCAGAAACCGGCAAGACTTCCTCGCCAAATGCGTGCGAAAACGCACTAGCCAACCCTTCATCTTTGATCGCGAAGACGATATCTTCGATAACAGCACCCCATTGCTCGACTTTTCGGTTCTTTTTCTTCCCTTTATCACCTCCAGGGGAGTCCACCGGCCCTAAAACCTTTCTCCATGCTTCCGCAATCTCCACCACCGGATTGCCGTAGGCACCACATCCCCAAGCGCCCAAAACAACCTTCGAACACCCCTTCGCCGCGAAAACGCGCAAAACAGCCCGCATCTTCTTCACGACAATCTCGCGATACGCAGCATGCGCATACCGCCCATCATCCGTCTCCGGAAGACGCAACATAGCCGCGCTAACAACATCCACGAACCAACGATCATTCTTCAGCAACAAATCCTTCTCACTATCCGCATTCGCATCCCCGTTATCCAAAGACCGGAAAACAAGTACATCAGGCGTATACACAACCCCCAATTCCGGCAATCTATAAAACTCATCCCTCAACCCCGGAAGCAACGTCGTGCGCATACAAAGCGCCTCCTCCTGACTCGTCGCACCATTCAAAAACCCACCGCCCGGTTCCAAGGGGGACGCCATGTTCAGAATGCCCACTTTGACTTTCTTCCCGTCATGAGTTGTTTCCGCGTGATCCTTTCCGTTGCCGTTGTGGAGACGCTTAGAAGACCCAGAAGAAGACTCAACAAGTGCATGCGCGGCTGCTAGCGTATCGGCGACGACTAGCTTGATGCGAGGAACCGGGATTTCCACTTCCGCGATCGCCTCCTCCTCGCGCGGGCTTTTCTGCCCACGACCCTTTTTACTCCCTTCATCATCATCATCGTGTCGATGATTCCCACCTTTACGACGGTCCTCACCATGCTTCCTCCTCGCACCCCTCTTCCCGTGTCCCTCCTTGACGTCATTCTCATTCTCATTCTCATTACCACCACCGACCTGTTGTTGCTGCTGGTCCCTGGGGACGAAAGCAGGAGGGTCGATAATGAGCTCCGACCGCGCGATTCCCCGCTGGGCACGGGGATGCGCGACCAGGATAGCTGGAATCACCTTGTTGATGGTGTTCCGGGCGCGCTTTGCGCGGTTGTCGCGACGGAAGGCGGGGGGTGGTTTTACGATTGTTGGTTCGGTGCGGCCCATTTTGTATTTTCCTGCTTTCCTAAGGCTCTATTTTTCTTTGCTTGGTGTTTTTGTGTCTTTCTTGATTATGTTCGTGAGGAAATGATGTGTGAGATGTTTTGTGAAGATTGAGTCGGTGAGTGGCGATGTTGAGTGAGTTCAATTGGAGCTGAGCTGGACTCTGAAAACTGGAGAAACGGGTTTGTTTACTTATGGATCTACCCTCAAGGTCCTCAAGGTCCTCAAGTTTTAACCTGCCTAGTTCGTGACGACATTCGGAGCAACATGAGGTGTTTATTTATGTGGATACAGATAGATGATTTCGTGATAGGTAGGAATTGATTTTTGTTGAATTTGTGAAGTTGTGAAGGTGAGTGTTGTTGCTATGGAGGTGGTCGAGAAGAACAACATGTCGGGCATACATCATGCCGTCGAGTCGCAAACGAATCCAAGAATTGATTTTCCTTTGGTTATTTCTCGCACACTTGAAGTCGTGCTTTTAGGATGTATGGCTGGTTAGATATTCAAACGATAATATTGTTCAATACAGATTAGAATGAACTTCTTAAATGGTAGCTGTCGGGACGTGAGAAGCGATGGCGATGAACTAGGACCGACCTTAACTGAAGCTGCTTCACATGAGCTGACAACAGGAAACAACAACAACGAAGTCGATGTCGATGTCAGTATGAGTATTTACCAGGCGTCGACATGAATAACAATACAGAATTCAGGGCAGTACTGAGGTTTGTAAGTGTCGTCGTTGCTGGTTGTTGCGAACGGGTTCGACTGCATCTGTCGTCGAGTCGCGGATAGATACGAAGACTGGACGGCTTTCGTATGTTTACGTCGTCGCGTGGGTGAAATCTTGCCTTTAGAAAATGAAACGAGTCCGATCTTCAACAGATTTTAATTCTTGAAAGGTAGGTAGCCGCACGTGAGATGCGATGGTGATGAACTAGAAATCAACATTGGCACGAACTGCTTCACCTGACCTGACGTACATCAAGTCTGTCAGTTGAATATTTATCAGACGCCGTTCAAACAGTAAAAACCACCTGAAGGTAGAGGATACTGATGTTATCAACAGGGACAGGTTGAGGTCGGGTAGTGACATATCTCCAGGAATCCATCCTGCAACCAACCGCCCGTTACCCACCTCACCAATAACAACTCCTGAACTGCAACATCAATGAACCACAATGAAAACGTCAACAGAAGATTCCACGTGACATGTTCCAGTGCACGGACTCATCTTACCAGGTACCTAATCCATCTCGACATCAGGCGCTGTTCCGTTCGAAATGTATTGTCCTGCCCTTCACTCGGACCATCCATCTCCTGCTCTGTCGGAGCGAGTTCTCCTTGTGGAGTCGACTCTGCGAGAACCTCAGTTGATCCATTTACCATAGCGCAGAGTACTCCGTCTCTTCTTTCATTCTTGACTTTTGTCCTCCCCGTCAATAACACCATCCATCTCCTGCTCTGTCTCAAGCAGGTTCTCCTTGTACATTGTGCTCTGCGAGACTTCAGCATGCGCGCATCAATACCACCGTCTAGGACATCGGAACATGCGCGCTGCCGAATCGATTCAAAAACCTTTCAGGTCACATCAGTCGAAGATGACGATGATCATCGTCACCGGGAGTCTCGACGCAGCAATATATCGTGATGTCTTGTCTTGCAACTGACTGCCTGACATCATAAAGCCGCAGTCAATGCCTGGTCCTGGTTGCGACAACGGAATGAAAATTGAAACAGTCTCATATCAAAGGGGTTTTCCTTCTCGCCGTGGTCGAGAGGCGAGTCGAATCATGGAGTGCGTCTGTCCTTCGGATCTGCTGCGCCATGCGCGCATCGACACCACACAAGCATCGAACCATTATACTTTGAAGAGGATATCCAGTCATTTCAGGTCGCATCAGTCGAACATGACAATAGTCGTCTCCATCAGGATTGTCGACGCTGTGGCATTGCGGTGATGTATTCTCCTGCAAAGTCAGCCAAGCATTGTGCGACCAAAGCCGTCTAGGCACCTGGTCCCGTCGATCAAAGATGACGATGGTT
Source organism: Xylariaceae sp. X167 (assembly GCA_028637775.1). Classification (NCBI taxonomy): domain Eukaryota; kingdom Fungi; phylum Ascomycota; class Sordariomycetes; order Xylariales; family Xylariaceae; species Xylariaceae sp. X167. The sequence goes on from JAJFDK010000193.1 coordinate 28,619, forward strand.
GTCATTGATGACCATTGCGCCATCGCCACAGCTCTTCGCTCGAAAGGCAGTTTGCAACGAATGCCCGCAGTCGATGCATGGTCCTTGTTGCATTGACGGGATCAATGGGCAACCTCGCATCAAAAGACCATCTTTTTTCTGCCTACTCCTTAGTTGAGCCGAGCATTGAAGGGCTACCAGACTTCGGACCTACTGCGAATCCGTCTCGCAAGGGACTCAAGCGCAGTACTCCAGTATATTCTACCTGATATCAAATGCATCATGCGCCATGGAATAGGATGCTGAGACTCTTCAACTCGATGGTCTCTTGCCTGGGATCCGAGGCCCATCGACGCGATGACACAGATATGGATGATGCGCATTTATACCGAGGTGCTCAAGAACTCGGTACGGCACTGATATATCTTTCGGCAAACGGTTGTCGTTCGCCAGAGGCTGACTGTCAAGATGACGGACCCGACTACACAAGGCTGTGTAGCTGTATTGGGATCCTTGAGGGCGACTTCGACGCAGAAACTCGTAGCATGAACACATCGACCAGTCATAGAGACTCTGATCGTTGCTCACTGAGTCGACGCCCCCCTTAGTCGCAGTTCAGACGTGTTCGGGTCTCTGATCAATTGGGCTCGCGTCCTCGTCACTCATACCTGAGCGAAAGTAGTCACTTGTTCGAAACTCGTGGTGGAATCGGAATCCAGAGACACGAGGACCAGTATCGACCAGGCGACTATCCGAGTCGATCAAGAGGCGACTAACTGTGATGACTGAACATAGGTCAAACGACCAAACAATGGTGGATTCTGTTGTATCGGTTTGATATCCCGTCAGTCCGAAGGAAAATTCCAGGACTTCGAGTCCCGATGACTCGGATCAATCACTCTGATTGCTGATCAGTCACCGTCCACCTTGATCAATTATGTTCAATCTGATCAGGCGTCCATCAGGCCCTTGGCACCGCTGTGTCAATCCATTTCCTTGCCTTAACCCATTCCGATGTTCAAAATTTTGCGATCCGTTGTATCGGGTTGAATCCATGTCATTCAGAAGAGGATATCCAAATCATCGAGTCCCAGTGACTCAGATCAATCGCTTTGATTGCTGACCAGTCATTGTTGGCCTGGATCAGTCGTGTTCAGAAGAGAATGCCCACATCTCCAAGCCCCGATGACTCGGCCCAATCGCTCTGATTGCTTCTCAGTCACCGTTTGTCAATCCATTTGCTCCCGTCGACACATACCGAATACCGGTGTGCTTCCTTAGTTGAGCGGCCGAGTTGAAATCTTGGACGCTGTCTAGCTCCATGTCGTCGAGTTGTAATAAGTCCAAAGGGAGACTTTCCCACGTATTCATCTTTGCCACGACCGGTCTTGACTCCCGAGCCCCCCCTCAAGGAAACCACCGACCGAACACAATCAACTCGGAAAGAACTCCAACTTTACCATCACGACTCGTGTCGAATCCTCTCCCGTAAAAAGCATCCCACGTGATGAATAATCAATCACGATCAATAATCAAAACCTGCTCTCGTTCGTTTGTTCGTTCGCTTATTCGTTCACTCGTTCGTCAAACCAGCCCTACCAAGATGAACGACGGTTCGAATACCACCGAGTCCTACGGCAGTCGTCATCATCGCAATACGGCCGTAAACAGCTCCGTACGCCGCGTGGCACGGGTCTATTGACGTCTCCAACCAAAACCATAAATCCATCCATCCATCCCTTGCCTTGACCTGGTATCCCGTCAGTAATCACAATACCTAATCATGACGACGCAACGCAACGCGTACAAAATCCCCGGGTCGAACAAGCAAGCGATGGTCCTACACCATCTTGTATTCCGTACCTGTTCACGTTTTCCCTCCGTTCATCCATCCATCCATCCATTCATCCGATGAAGCAGTCCAGGGACAACTTACCACACAACACAATACACTGCGACACAATGCGATTAGAACGGGGTGAGGTTACCTCCAAAAGGGGGTTTGCTAGAATGAAACAACCGGTACGGTACATTCACTGTACCTCCCTCCCTCCCTCCCTCCCTTGCGGACATTGTTGGAGAATCTCGCTTCGCTTCGCTTCGGTTCGCAAACCCAGCGCGCACGGGACCTATAATGACCTGCGTAGGTTACCAGTCACGCCCTCTTCCGGTGAATCAATCAATCGGAGAAGAAGAGAGTGTGTACCTACAATTCATTCCGAGTACTGCGGTACAGTCGCCCACCACTGCCAATACCTTCGGAATCGAATCAACACTATCATTGACAGTCCTGACGCGTCAATAAATAGTGCAAGTGCCGCCCACAGTGACGTATTCAGGCCGCGGCTGTTGCGTAGCTGTTCCGCATTTTATCAGCCCGTAGGAAACCGGATCGAGCCGTGATCGACGGAGGCGCCTACACTACTCGCCCGCTCGCCCGCAAGACCTACATTAGTTCACGACCAGCTTGGCCCCCACACCAGCTACCAACTTACACATCACCTCTATCTACATCTACCTACCTACTTCCCGCCTATCACTACCTCCTACTACAACCTCTGTCCCGAAACAATCACTTACATACATCACAACGTTACGTTCCAAATTTATCACGGATAATCCCCCATGCCTCACTCAGATAACGACCTTCCTCCCCGGGAGTTCACGCCGGAGAAATATCCGGATTTCCCGGATGATCTCCCGACCGTGTCTCTCGCCACCATCTCCCTGTGCAAGTTGCTCGACCCGTCAGACGCAGGCGAGGCCGAGCGCGAGCGCATGTTCGCCGCCTGCACGGGCCGGGGCTTCTTCTACCTCGAACTCGAGGGTGACCCGACGGGCGAGGCCATTGCGCAGGGTGCTGGCCGTATCGCCGGCGTGGCGGAGGATGTGTTCAGGTTGCCTGTAGAGGAGAAATCGAAGATTCTGTTCGATAGTGGTCGGGGCTCGTTGGACGGGTATAAAGTCGCGGGCGCGACGTATGCGGATAGTGCTGGCACGAGGGACACGGCGGAGTTTTATAACGTGGGCAAGGATGAGAGTGAGACAGATTCCACTTCAATTTCCGTCGTTTTTCTTCTTTCCTTCTTTTCTATCTCGTCTCTTCTCTTCTCCTTCTTTTGTCCTTTATCTGTTTTTTGTATTTTATATCAGTAATCTCGTTTTCTCGTTGTTCTCGTGGGCGGGGTACTTACAACCCGTACGAGCTGAAACCCGTCTCGAATAGTATTAGTGGGCCGGCTGGCGCCAGGGTACGATGGGTATACTGACGATAAATAGTGATCGCAGCTGATGAGCAGATGAAGAAGCCCTGGCCGGCACTAATCAAGGCCACAAAGCCCTTGTTCCGGGACTACATCGTGGCGGCGCACCGTCTTGGCATGGCCATTATGGGAATCCTCGCCATCAAGCTTGGCGTCGATCCCGTCGAATTCGTGCGCCGCCATCGCCTCGAGGAAGCCTCGGGCGACCATGTGCGGCTTACACGGGGCCCGCCCCGTGATACGGAGGATATGCCCGAGATCCAGACGCCTAGTCACACTGACTTTGGCACGTATGTGCCCCTATTCTGCCGTCCAAATGGAGGAAGTGTGTTAATATGTTTCTCTTAGCATCACCATTCTGATGAATTGGCTCGGCGGTCTTCAGGTCTGGTCCGAGTCTGCTCACAAAGCAGAGCTCCTCAACCATGAGCCTGATAGTCCTGGAGAGTGGCTTTGGGTGAAGCCGAAGAAGGGCTGTGCGAGTGAGTACTCCGTCTTGTTCCATGGGACAATAATTTCTGATCGATCAGTCTTGACACGCTATACCTAACACAATAAGCTAACTACAATTGCAGTCATCAATCTAGGCGACGGCGCGGTCAAGTTTACCAACGGCGTGCTCTGCTCAGGGCGACACCGGGTGATTCCGGCTCCGGGCGCACAAGGCAGGTTCCCGCGCTACAGCGTCGTCTACTTTGTGCGACCGGAGAACAAGTGCGTCATGAAGCAGCTCCGGGGCGCCGGAATCCCCGACGGCCCCGAGGAGGACGAGGAGATTCGAGCCGAGGAATGGATCGGTCGGCAAGTGGAGGGTTTAAAGACGCTGTTTCAACAGCGAATGAAGTAATCAGACAGGATTGAGCGGCATTCGGGCTTCAAGCGAGGTGCTTCGGCGGTCGTCGTTACCGGGCAACGACCTGCTTACATCATGGCAACCGACCGAGCCCCTTTTTCGAAGGAGAGCGTCGGAGCCGGTGGTGGAACCCCGAATCACATACCTCTAGATATCCCGTACTTGTCGCAAGTACGAATTAGGTCGCTCGAAGCTCGAATAGGTAGATAGATAGTAATACAATAATGGTCAAAGTCAGAGGAAGTCAAGAATGAGGACGTAACTCAGCAGTTTGTGTCCGGCAAGTAGTTCGTATTCTTTCTCGTTATTGCTGATTGGATTCCGTAGGACAGGACAACGATCAGAAAATTGAGCGCATGAAAAAATCGGTAATCACACATTCCCGTGCATCCTCCGGTCCCCGTTAAAAGCGGGATGAATTCCGGCCGTCGCGCTCGCAGTGACGTAGCTATCTTTGGTCCCACAGGAATCGATTGCCCAGTTAGCGACCGCCGACCGTAACTTGCGAGTCTGAGGCGACAGATCCACAGTTTATTAGTTGACCAACTCCACTGACGTGCCTACTGAAGCCATCCATCAGATCCCGAGATCTCTACCTACCTGTTCCGTACCAAAAGAGTTATATTCAGGGTTCTGGGACAACTCAACTGGTCTAGAAGGATATTTGCCTGCCGGCTGAAGAGTCGAGATAACATGATTGTCATGTAGGTACGAGTATGTACGGTGTTGTGCGTTCTTGCTCCTAACTTAGGTACCTAGCTAGAACGTGTTAGTTACCAGATGGGTAGAGCGGGAAAACGTGCCGGTCTGGTTATGAGCTAGGAACAGTTGGAACAACAGTGGGGAGCAAATCTGGCTTGATCAGAATCAGAAGGTCCAGCGTGTTATTCCGTCCCGTATTTCTACCAATTGTCTGCGTCGGCGCTATGTTGAGATACCGACCTACCACCCTAATTTTGGTCTTTGTTGTTGGACCCACGAGCGAGTTTGCAGAACATGTTTCACGATTAATGAACATTGAATGTTGTTGAATGCGACGGCCATCGACATACGACACCTAATCAGTTCGTACCCATCGGCTCCGAGTCGGCTAGAACAAACGAGATCCCCTGCTTAAGCCGCGCGAATACTCGCAGTGTCACTGCTTACCATATTCCGCATTCCGCCGCTCGGTCGGTCGGTCGTCGTCTTGTTTTAGTGATGACAGACTACCGATGACTCGGTGCTGGGTCTCAACTATTTTCTGACAGTCAGCCCAGGAGAGGGGAAAGCTGGGGCACAAGGTGTAGGTATGAACACTTGTGGTCGAGTGTTCCGACAAGGACCGGTACGACGTAACAAAAGGACGCAACACTCCCAACACGACACACTCGATCCGGGGTCTTGGTAGGCTAACTCCTGCGCAAAATTTTTTTGATTCGAGGGAGATCCAACCAACAGTTGTTCGGTGTTGGTAGGTAGTTGGCGTTCTTGGTTACCGGGAACGAGTAGTTGTCAACGGGTCCGTGCATAATGGAATGGCTCTCGGATTTCGAGGTTCGGCTTTACCGGCGACGACCTGCTTGCTTCCTTGGTAAATATGGTTACAGTCTGGTTATGACAGGGAGCTTCTATAAACAGGTTTTTGGGGGTGGCATAGCAGGACAGAAAAGGACAGCCACTTTGGCCTTACGAGACCTACATCCAGGACTCCGAATCCTGCTTCGCCGAGACCCCCGTCCGAGACAGCGGGTCTCTGAATCGAGGGAAGAATCAAAGTGAAACGACGATATCAAGACATGTCTCATTTCGACTTGTTGGACCCCTCATTCTTGTGACAGAGAGGGGTCATGACAATCCTGATTTCGCAACCAACACTGCATTGTAGGATGGATGTCGACCTATCTGTGGGTTGACGACCCACGACCCACCGACCCAAAAGCCACGCATGCTTTGACGACGCGGGATCTGAATTCCATATTCGGTCATACCACGAGTCTGGTCCCCTACCCATGGCCAGTCCGTGCCGCTATAGCCAGAAGCTTATAGGTAGGGTACCGTAAACCATGCCGGTGACATTGGCGGGGGATCATCACATGTCGTCTGCGCCATGCACAGACAGGCAGGCATGATCGCGAACATGAACGCCGTGTTCTATACGTTTTTGTCGGTCTGTCCTGGTCTCCGGTCCGGCAGCTTCCTGCTTCGTCGAGCTGCTGCTGCAGTAGTGAAGAAACGACAGTGACGCTGGCGATACGACCACATCGCCCATGTCGCATACCGCATACCGCATACCGAGCTCGGCCGAGTTCCGTTCGTCTGGCTTTTCTTGTCTGTCTCCTACCGACGTTGATAACGACTCCTGTCGGAAAGAATCGTCGTAACTTCAAACTAAGATTGCACGTGCGGGAAACTGTGGGACTAAGATATTTTTATGTCA